>OY759273.1:4487396-4529896 GCA_963662155.1 Lamellibrachia columna
TGAATTGCATAGTAATAATAATAATAGTAATTATAGTAGAATTGTAGTCTTCTGGTTTCAACATGACTATATTTGTGTTACTAAATAGTTTATGATGTTCTCAATCATGTTATATTTGGTGGGGAAGAAACACTTCAAATAAGTAGAAACACTTTCTTTCCTGTTTCACTTGTTTATTTCGTTAAATTCATTAAAATGTGTAATGATTTGTGTGTGATGTACCACTGTGAAATTAACTTATTCTTTCATTTTATTTGATCTTGTAAATGACAATGTCAGCTTGACATTACTTCTGTGCTGTGTTACAGGACAAGGAATGCATGTTGCGAGTGACGAGGGCTGTAGACAAGGCCAATGGTTACTTGTTTGGTGACCTGGATGAGAGGAACCTTCAGTCGCTCATGTCTTGTGACGTCGCAGCCGAGTTGGAGTACAAGAAGATCACAGTTGTACAGAAGTACATGACAACAGACGAGTCGCCGACTCCCTACATGTAGGCGACTCCCTAAATGTCGCCGACTCCCTACATGTCGGCGACTCGCGACACTGTTTACATATGTGGACTGCGATACACGAGTCTGTGTATAAACTGTAACATACATCCTGGCTGGAAACAAGAGGATCATCCATTACGAACAGGAAGTTTCACAGACAGCAAGACTACTCTGCCATATTTAAGATGGAATCATGTTATTAAAACAGTGCACATTTCTGTATTGTTCTGTCATGAAAGATAAGATAATCAGCTGGATTCGTGATGCTACATGAATGAATTACGGCAGATATTTGGACTACTTCAGAACAGAATCCATACATTATCATCGTAATTAGGGGGGGGGTAGATAAATGACAAGTGGGGAGGGGGTAATTGTGATTTTTGTATCACCATATTACACTGTACATGACTGTTCGGTAATGTATATGTTTATAATCAACGGGAGCTAGCTCACTTACACAAAATCATTAATTTGTATTTCTTAATGGAAATGTTTTATGATATATCATAGGTAGGCATTTGTCTCACAATTAGTATGAATATTTACAGAAATTATTGGTGTTTACATGACAACGTTTTTTTTACTTTTTGTTGTTAACTCACTTCATTCTGTTGCCCTTTATTGTGGTAGTGCACGTAGGAATGCATGATGTAATTAGTCACAACATGCAATACAGCATTGAAAAAATTATATTAAATGATACAAAACTACACACATAATCAGTAGTGTCATTGTCTCATATCACAAAAGACCCTTACAAGCCTTGATGGCTATGTTCGTTGTCATTCATAATTCAACACTGACAATATATACACATTGTTTTCATAATTATTATACTGTACATGTAACTGAATTCTTCCTTGTACATGAATATTTACAATATACCTTATTTGTTAACATAAATACAATGTTAGCCAAATGCTGCTCTCTCTCTATAAAATGTGCCCCCTGTTGTCGAAATCTACAAAGGTCGCACTGCACTGCTCTGATCCCAATCGTATCGCTACTGGTACAACATCATTGTGTATAACTAAAACGATTGAAACACCTTTCGTGGTGTTGTTCTAGGCATGGTCTCTCTTGTACTGAATGTGTCAAATGTCAGACCAAGTGGAGTGTAAATTCCAAGCATTCCGACCATTGTTTTATTAGATATGTTAAGACTGAATCTAACACACACTGCCTGTAGACATTTTCAGATGCAGAATAATTTATGCGTTTGCACACATGCTTGTGCTCAATCCCCAGATAGCATGTGTTAGCATTTAGGTCATATACAGCAGTTGTGTATTATGTACATACATGTGAGTAAAAACTTATGAAAAGTAAACCAATACAAAATCTACAGTGTGGGAACATGAGTAAAAACTTTTAAATGGTACTGTTTTGTAGCTTAGGAGGTGTAGTTTTTAATACAGAAATGGTGTTCTTCTAAAAACAAAAACGCCTATATATAAAAATATTACATAATCAACATTGAAAATTAGGTGTAATTTATGTTATTTTCTTGAACTATAATCACTAAAGATACTACTAAGTTAAATGTATGTTATACGGCTACTTCATGTTACAATAAGTGTATTGTCCAATTATGTCAATGTCGACCATGGCCACGAAGCAATGATGTTGTTTATGCTCTTGTCGTGGATGGTGTTGGCCGTTTGTTTCGTCACGTATATATATATATATATATATATATATATATATATATATATATATATATATATATATATATTAGGCATATGTGTATATATATATATATATATATATATATATAATCGGCAGATGTAGGCCTATGGCAGAACTGGTGCGCTGTTTTCACGATCCTTTCGTTGTTGTCTCCTGTCCATCCAGGTTGTTTCGCTTCTCCTCGCTGGCCTTCACTCCCTCGTGCACTCTCGCGTGCCATATCCCGCGTTCTACGGTAGTTGTCTCCCATTGTGTTGTGTTAATGTTGCAGGCCTTCATATCACGTCTGCACACATCCTTGAAGCGAAGCATCGGACGGTCTGTTGGTCTGGAGCCTATTTTAAGCTCACTTTAGAGGATGTCTCGTAGATCGTGTTTAACAGCAGCTGCTTCTTCGCGATTTTGGTATGCACGTGTGCCGGCATGTTATTCTCTAGTTCCTCGATGATTGCCACGAAGGTCCCTCCTTCTTTCTACGGCGACCACATATCGAACATACGATGGGTGACGACACGACAGGTAGGGCCTAGTCAGAGTGTACACCCAAGCTCTACGCTCGTTCCGCCGTTGCGGTTGGATCGCTGTTAATCCGGCCCCTCGCCTCTGACCTGTGTGCCATGTGTGGCCCTACCAGGAGTACAAGACTCCAGACCCTACAGCTATGGGGTTCATTGGGGGACACAAGCTTTTGCACCACGACAAGGACACGAACCAAGTAAAAGGCCCAGCATATAGATCGTCTTCACGGTCATTGTCTGCTGAAGGTGAGAGAAAACAGTAGCTTATTCCCACCAACTCCTGCAGCATGACTGACACGGACGTACTCGGGTGTGTCTGCTGTCCAAATCTTTTTGACAGACGGGAGAATCGGAGCGGATTGCGATTGATCTCGCTTAGCCGCTGCCGCTCAGCTTCTTTCTTCCCTTGGCGCACTTGTTTCAAAGAGAAACGAGACGCCTTTATCTTTTGAATCTTCTTTGTCCTCCTGCACACGCCACCTTCTTGCGTTCTGTCTCGCCGATGGCGGCGAGGTACAACTCATTCAACCTCACCCACTGAAAACGCAGCCGTGACGGCAATGCGCCCCAGAGGCGGAGGAACCGTCCGATCCGGCGAAATTCAAACCGCAGTTTCTGGAGAAGCGGAATGGTTCGTACCCCGTCCGTTTCTCCAAAGTTGATCGTAATCTGCCGGGTTGGAGTGCAGTGGATCACCCTCTCCTGCTGTAACAACTCAACGGTGTGTGTTAGAATGATGAGACGATTAACAATGTTTCACTATCGTGTGAAATTTCGTGTGCTTCTCAATTTCCACCATTTACAGTAAAAACACGTTTTAAGATATCAAAATGTATATAATTTATTATATGCTAAATCTACAGAGTATTCCATCTTTCACTACATTTTATGCTCTGGCAAATTCTAACCCGGGTTACTTTTGTCCATGTGGAATTGTGGTGTGACAACTCAGTATTAATTACACTACACCACCTTTTTGGTGAATGGAATGTATACAGAGCTTCCAGGTGTCATGACAAGGCCATGCCGGGGGCTAAGGTCACCATATATATATATATATATATATATATATATATATATATATATATATATATATTAGGCATATGTGTATATATATATATATATATTATTTAGGGTGACAGCTTAGGCTAGCTAAATAATAATTGTATAGTCGCTATGGGCCTGTGCATTGCCAGAAGGTAACATTCTTATTCAACATACACATATTTGGGCTAAAGCCACCCCACCTAAACACTCGTTGATTGAAAAATACATACAAAACCTCAGCATCTCCTTATGGGTGCGTGTAGTCATCTACTACAGCAGCAGCAGCTACTTCGGTGGAGACCATTCAAGCCTGGCAGGTTCCTTGCTGCGTCTGTGACAAGTTGACATCTTCCAAAATCGATACAGCAAGGCCAGCAATCCTGTTATTCACTTTTTGATGGCCATTTAGAAGAAATTACGTTTTGGCAACTAGAAACTGCAACACTCTAGAAGTAAAAATTATGATGCTTTTCTAGTTTGGATTGTTCAGTTCACCTACATATTCTCCAGTCTCCAAAAGAATTGTTGTAATATCTTAGGGGTAATGTATAAAAATGTGTTGACAAATGTCGCATTTATAATAACTTTGAATTTATGTATGTATGCATATATATATATATATATATATATATATATATACGTATATATATATATATATATATATATATATATATATGTATATATATATATATATATTCGTATTATAAAAAATCCCTATTAGAAGTTTTAAACCAATGATAGTTGTGAAAGCGGCATGATAAAATATCTATTATCTTCTAACTGGTGCAGTTTTTTTTAATAGGCTACAATGCATTCACATATGACAGTCATTTCATAGCAACAAATTGTGTTATATAACATACTTTAAATCTATTTTCATTACCATTTAGGTCCTACAACACATTGTGTATTGTGTATTTACATAGTATGCATGTTATAAAAACTGAAAAGTAAATCCATTGGACCTGCAGCTACATAACCTACAAGAAAACTACAAACAATCATTGTTTATGCAACTATAACTAGGACACAACAATTTATGTTAATAATTAGTTTTATTATAATTGATTATTATATATATATACAGAACTTGCTTACAGTATGATGTGGCCAGCTGTGGCAACCAATGTCAGATTACTTTTATATGACATTTACAGTTTTTAAAAGCTCAAAATGTTACAGTTCATTGTAAAATTACAGTTATGTACAGTGTAAACATACGGGTCTGTGGAGTGTAGAATAAACCGTTTCAATGAGTTGGACATTGTTGCTATTTGGAGGGATTTTTTTCTTCCTGCATATGATGAGTGTGATCAACAACAGGGAAGATTCAAAGTGAAATATTATGGAGCAAATATATGTGGAAGCAGGTTGGAAGAGGTAGGGATGGATCACCGAGACAGATATGGGAAGGAATTGGGAAGAGTAGAAAACATGCAGGAACACAGGGACAAGGGAGGCGGGTTCTGGGACAAAGGCTGGATGACAGATGTGCAATAAGTAAGGTAGGGTGGGAGAGAGCTGATGTCTTGGGAAGGGGGTAGAGAGGGTGGCAAGGAGGTAGCGAGTGAGATTTGCAGGCAGATGATGGGATGGGTGAAAAGAGGGAGGGGGAGAGAGAGTTATGAAGGGATGTAGAGGGGATGTAGGGAAAAATGGGACTCAGAGAGAGGAAGGGTGAGATGAAGGGATGGAGAGGGGAGGGAGGGAAGAAGAGAGGGAGTGGGAGAGATGAAGGGAGGGAAAGAGAGTGGGTATCAGTCAAGCATGCAAGGAGGATTCAAACAGATGTAGTGCACATTTTTACATGTTTATTTTTGTCAACATCACTAAGCACCTAGAAGCAGCTATAGCCACCAATAAACAATGTGGAAAACGTTTGTATATGATCAACAATGGCCCTACCAATATGTTCACATTTCATCAGTGGTCATATTATTATGCCCACAAAAACACGTAGCTTGCAGCACTATCACTGGAATGTAAATGCAATACTGAAGGCAATTCACAGACAAAACAAAAACGTAACAATAAAACACACCATAGGAAGATTCATTTGTGCTTAGGTAAAACTGTGCCAATGTTTCATTTATAGCAGGTGCCACATAACTGCACAAACAAGATAAACCATAACGCATTTTCGAGTAATTTTAAATAATTGTATGCATAAAATAGAGTAACCTCAGCTACTATGACACAAGATTCATTATAATATATTAATCTGTAAAGCATGCCTTTTCTAACATGTAGCTATATAGCTTAATCATACACGGGTCTAAATCCACTACCTGAAGGTCCACCAGAACCACCCCGACCCTGTCCCCTTCCTGGGGGAAACTGTCCCATGGGGGTGCCGCCGGGAGGGCCCAGTGCAGGGAACTGCCCCCTGGGTGCCCCCTCGAGAGCTCTCTGCGGCCCACCCCTTCCAAACGTCACTGCAGTGCTGTTGTCGGCTGGCTGATTCATGGGAAGGGGCTGGGCATAGGGAGACTGCATCACGGACATGTAAGACATATCCCCGTCATCTTCCCCGGTAAGCACCATGTTCCGCAGCGAGGGGATCTCAGAAAATGGTAGGTAGTCAGCCCCTGGGGTAAGACATAAGTTAGGTGAATTAATTTACTTATTTAAACAACAAACTTAATTATTTTATTTCATAATTGCGGTACACTTTCAGGAAATTTCAGTCCCAGCTATATGGGTGCATATCAACACACTTTCAAATATTCTTATGATAAATTATGTATTTGCTGGGATGCAATGAAGTATTACCTGCACAATGATGTAGTCTTTACATGTATACTACACATTATATGGAACATGTGACCGTTGTAGTAACTGGCAGGCTACAATACAGCTATGTCCCAAGAGTACCCTTGGTTAATAGATGACAATATATACCATATCCATGGTGCAAATATTACGTTATTCTACCACATGTAAACCTGCTAGACGGGTTAACAACATGATGAATGTTTGAACAAACTGCTATTAAAAATATTTTGTATTATTCTTGTCCTTAAATTCATTGTCCGTGCAGTTTACCCAAACCAAGTAATGCCATAGATGAGTGATTTGCATATGAATGTCACAATGCCATAATTGCTAGATGACACTTCATCATTCTCATCAGAAGTGCAAAGTCATAGATCGCCTCATTGAATATCAAGCAAACCATGAGTGTATAAATGTACAACAATGAGGGGTCATCATCTTGTATATATTATATCAGTGAAACAATACTGGACGTACCAATGGGAAGGCCGTTCTGTCTGCGAGTGTCTGTGTCCTCAAAGAACGTCTCGTGTTCCTCCCAATGGCGATCACAGGCAGCACACAGGAAGTTAGAGTTAAACATTCCACATTTACAACCTACAGACACAACAGTTTACGCTGAAACAATCTCAGTCTGGAATTCAAAATAGACCTAATACATGCTGGTTTTCATGCAATTCATTGTTGACATTATACTTCAATATAATTACGTCGTATTTTAATCACATTACCAACTACCACGTAGCTGTTGAAGCAATCAACAATGCTGCATTTGTAATAAAAATGTATTTATCAAAATATATTATATATAATCCAAACTAGTGAACATTTCTCGGGATAGTTTGTTTTCATGTTTAAATTGTTATCTTGGCATATTCAAACTGTTTTTTACCTTTGTAGAAATTTTTTTCACCTTGTCAAGGCGATTTCATCTTGGCTAACATACTACAACCACTACTGAGAAACAGAGCACCACACGGAGAACTCACAAGAACTGGTGAAGGAAATGACAGGACTAAAAGTGAAAGAAGGAAAATCGTTCGTGTCATATGATGCCACTGTTCACGAAAATACCCATTAAGGAAACATGTGAAGTTATCAGGGAGAGACTAGAGAACGACAAGACACTCAAAAAGAGAACCAACCGGAAAGTAGACAACATCATGGAGTTGTTGAAATTGATACTGGAGACTACGTACTTCAGATTTGGAGGAGAAATTTACCAGCAGAAGTTTCGTGTAGCTATGGGCAGTCCAGTATCCCCCGTTGTTGAGAACTTATACGTAGAGGATTTGGAGCAAAAATCATTGCCACAACCCAGAAGATTGCAAGCCAAGGAACTGGAAGCAGTACGTGGAAGATGTCATTTGTCTATACACACAGGCACGGCAGAGGAATCACAACATCATATGAACACGGTCGTAAGATTCCCAAGAGAGGAGAAAGAAAACAACAGCACAACATTTCTTGATTCAAAATTTACCAAAAAGGAAGATGGCAGTGTGAAGTGCACAGTACACAGAAAGAAGACCCACACTGACCAGTAACTGAACTTCACATCCAACCACCCCAGGCTCCAGAAGTTAGGACTAGTCAGAACCCTTATGAACAGGTGTGCGATGATAACTTCTGAGGAAGTGGAAAAGAAGGAAGAGGAAGAACACTTAAAAGGAGCCCTTAGAAGGTGTGGCTACCCGTCCTGGGCCTTGAGAAAGAAGACAAAAAACAAGAAGAAGAAAACAGCAGACAAGAGAAAAAAGGAGAACACCTACAGAAACAAGGTTGTCATCCCATACGTAGAATTTGTCTCAGAGAGGGTTGATTGGGTCCTGACGAAATGCGGGGTGACCACAGCGTCCTCACACAACACTGAGACTTCCAATGGTACACCCAAAGGACAAAGTAGAACCAGACAAACAGGGTGACCTAGTCTACCAAATACTGTGTAAGAGTTGTGGTGCAGCCTACATAGGAGAGACTGGGAGATTGCTTAAGACCAGACTAAATGATCACAAGAAAGATGTAGAGAATGCAGAAAAAGAACAATACACGGGGAGCAAAAAGAAGCGGTAACAGTCCATCACCAACAAGTTCGCCCTTCCCATAGACTGGGAGGGAGTAAAAGTGGTAGATAGGGAGTCATACAGAAGGAAAAGACACATGAAAGAGGACATGTGGATATGCAACGACCAAGGCAGTGATAAACCAACATGAGGGCAACTACGAACTTCCTCATGTGTACGATGACGTCATTCAACGTCATTAGGACTGACGAAGTCGCCTTGACAAGACGACGAAAATTTTCTACAAAGGTAAAGAAACAGTTTGGATATATCCAGATAACAATTTCCACATAGACCAAACAATTAAATATCACAAGGAATGTTTAATAATAATTAATAAAATAATAATCAAAATGTAAATATTTCCTTGCTATGTTGCATAAAATAAGCCATAAAAATCAGTAAAAGATGACAAAATGACTCACCTCCGACTAAGCACTGGCGATATCCTGTTGGTTTGTGCTCCTCATGAGTATGTTTGCATCGACACTTTGCTCTCCAAGTTGTCACATCGAAGCCACGTCTCCGCTGGAACCAGAACTCTCCGATGTCTTCAGGCCGCGATGGAATCCAGGCATATGCTTTGCATGCACACCCAAACTGCTTGCATGGAACATTGACACTATGGCCTGGAAACAAGGTCACCACCAGATGGCAGTGACATCATTTGGTGCATCTTTATGTCCATCTATTGGTCAGTCGGTTGCAGCTCTTATGCTGCCTTTGTGGCATACATTTATAATAAGCTCTGTTTAATTTACAAAGCTTTGAGCTACATAAATTATGTATAGAGCTATATATGATGCACTGACATATTGATAAATTGCAAAAATTAATGGACACAGCATATATTTTACTTATAAGTACACATACATTATCTTGGGTGAATTATCTGATTAATAAATGGTGCAGTTTTACATAGCTATCAATAATTTTATGGGTAACCAATTTTATATGTATCAATCAATCAAACAGCCAGCCAACTAATCGAGCTTCCTAATTATAGCACTACACTTAGTCATGTAGCTGTCAATGTCACTAGCCATGTAGCTGTCAATGTCACTAGCCATGTAACTGTTAATGTCACTAGCCATGCAGCTGTCAATGTCACTAGCCATGTAGTGGTCAATGTCAGTAGCCATGTAGCTGTCAATGTCACTAGCCATGCAGCAGTCAATGTCACTAGCCATGTAGTTGTCAATGTCACTAGCTATGCAGCTGTCAATGTCACTAGCCATGCAGCTGTCAATGTCACTAGCCATGTAGCTGTCAATGTCACTAGCCATGTAGCTGTCAATGTCACTGCCCCTCACCATTGTAGCTGGCATGTTCCTTCAGTAGGTGGCCGCAGAAGCATTTAGAGTTGCGGTTGATGCGTTGACAGTCATGCTTAAACTCTGGGCAGCGCCATCCAATGTAAATACCTTTTGGGAAATATGCACAACATCATCATTGTAAACTGAAATTAATGTGAAAATGTAGCATCAAACCAATTATGTAGATTTTAAAGGGAAACAAGTCATGCTTTTGGGCCTATGCACCTCTATGAGTTACTAAAGCATAACCATTTATAACTATAATTAAGTATATATATCACACCAGTGGTTTACTAGGAAAACCTTGTTGAACACAGCACCTTAATTTCTTGGGCTGCGCCATACTGTTAGATAACCCTACATCATGAGCAGGCATGTAGATAGCCATATGCATGTCCTTCCACATCAATACGGCAAACAACTTTTTCAAATAAGTGGCAAAAATGTCTTATATCCAACCCACCCCCAGAATTTGAATGGTCCATCCCTAATCTGACTGGCATCCATCATGGAGTGCAAGCACAAATCAGACAGCTGATACTTGGTGCCATCTACACTCACTGTAAAGGACACAATGCTAACTCGGCTGTTGTGTATGCCAGCAAAGAGCCACTAGAAGTATGATGGACACAGTCCAGCAGATCGCCTTCTGCAGATGGTCTAGTTGTGTGAATGGCTGTATGCATTCAAGTCTGCATTCACCGCTGTAGTCACTGCCCTGGAATATTTGGAAGAAGATGGGAACTGTAAAGTCAGGTGCTACTTGTTGTCAATCAAAGATGTTGACTTCATCATAGCACTAGTGACCATTGGGCACGTCCTCCAAAGTCTGTGTTCTCTGACCACATTCCTACAGTCCAAACAGTTTAACCTCTGCCAAAGAGGAAACGACTACACTCACACAGCTGCATCAGGAAAGGGCCTACCCAGAAGTATGGAATACATTATTTCACAGTGCTGTTAAGCTAGCAGGAAGATTTGAGATTGATGCAGAGAAGCCACTAAATGCTGGCTGACAAATGCACAACTGACCTAACTGACATAGTGACACATCCAGCCAGTATTGGATTAGGGCAATGTATATCTGCCATTCGTGGATCACTTGCTGCAGGAAATGGATGCTCAGCTATTGGTAGCTCAGCATCGCTACGTGGCACAGTACATCACACCACGACAGCTGGTGAATCTGACATCAGAGAGAATTGTCCTGCTGTACAAGGTGTTCCAAGATGACATGCCAGCTGATCCGGATCAGCTGGATAATGGGAGGCAAGATGGGAGATGGTGAATGTCTTTGAAAAAAACAACACTCGAAGAAGACACGATAGAGGAAATCAATCCTGTCCTGCAAGCCTACCCTAACATGTAGAGAGCAGTTGTGATACTGCTGGTGATGTCTGTCTTGACTGACACAACAGAGTGGTCATTAAGTGCCATAAGAACTATCTCTTATACTGTGGCAATTGAGCACTTGTCAGGATTGACTCTTATGTATGTCCACGCTGACATGCAGTAAGATGCAGAATGCATCATCCACCAGTTAAGTCATCAAAAAAAAAGTAAGTTCTTATATAGCGCAGTATCCAGTCATTGGGACTGCTCAAAGTGCTTTACACTTCACCCCTGACAGATCTGTTCATTCCAACGCCATCTCAACTGTTTTGGGAAGCATTCAGCCACGCTGCACTTTTTCATTCACATATCCACCTTTGTAGCCAGGTTCTCATTTATACAGCTGAGTGAACTGTGGCAATGTGGGTTGAACGAAATTGCCAAAGTTTTGAAAGAGCACCAGGAGGATTTGAACCCGGGTTCTCTCGATTGAGTGGTTATGATTTTCTCCATTGCCGGAGATGCATTCTTTTTACTGTTTTTTTTTTACTTCAAAGATTGCAAGTGATTACAATTTTCTTTAAAATTATGGATACCCAGACGTCCTTTTATATTTGTTCTTCCACATGAATGAAAACCTAGTCATGCTCCTGGTGAGTGTCACAGTCTGGCAATATTCACTCGCGAAAAGAAAATATATTTGTATACACCTATTCCTATACTTGCAAATTGGATATGGCCATGCTGTTTGCTTCCAAACTCAACTAATGTAACATTGTTATTAAACTCTTCCTCTTTCTGTGAAAACAACACTTGTTTGAGACTTTGTGTTGGTTCTGTGTATTCTGGCCTCACTTAGTACATCATGCGTAGTCCAAGTCACCTCGATTTCATAGAACTGAGCATGTGCTTATCAGTCATGCTGCTTAACACGTCAGCCCTCAGTCTACTGGAGAAATGACCGGAATGTCATACTTTTAGAACACATTCTGAGTAAACCATTGGCGTCATATTCTTGTTTTAGTTGCACATGGTTAGTTTTTATTATCTCGTTTATGTGCATAGCCCAAAGCTTTTGTTTCACTTCAATGATAATGTTGACTAAAAATAATGCATTTTAATAGTTAACTGTCATTACAAATGTTTATATGCATATTTCTGGAGGAAAGTTAAAAAAAAATGTGGATTTTAGTGTACATTTTTATTATATGTTTTATTCTTGGTGAAGTTAATTTTTAATTAAATTTATCTTATTAATAACATTTAATTGTCTATAGCCTTATTGAACTAGGTTTTACTTAATTACATATACATATATAAATAGTTTTACCCTTAAATAAATTGTATTAGTTTTAACACAGTTTGTCCTAGGATATATGTATTTTCTATCTATAATAAACAAATATTTCATACATTTTATGTAAATCACATTGAATGTTCAAGGAAACTGTGCTATATAAAATTAATTAATTATTATTATTTTCATACCCACAATTCAGTGTACATGTACTTCCTGTCTGTAATGTCCCATCTTATGCAGTGCTTACACAATGGAGCAACGAATACTTTTTATCTAGATGCATGTTTGCATACAACGATTGGCTAAATATGACCAATCTGTAGACAACCAGAACTAAGGAATTAGTACATTTTTCTCTACGTACCAGTTTCCTGCGCATCAAGGGCGGCCTCTCTCTCAGGATCAAAGAGTTTCTTGACACGTGGACCAAAATCATCATTCATGGCCCGCGCAAATGATATGACATCGTAATTCTTTGCCTCTTGGACTGGACGTAATGTGTATCCTAAAAGCATTCCACAGTATTACTAGAAATGACAAAAAAACATTGGGAGGGAGGGAGGGAGGGAGGAGGAGCAGGGGAGGGGGAAGGGAGAGAATAGAATTGTAAACTTATGTGCACAGGATAACTTGGTAGTTCATATGTGACAGTTGATACATAATATATCTATATTATTCCTCTTTTAGTTTGTTATATTGCAATCCTTTGCATCATACTGCTAAAACACATAAAAGTAATGCATAAATATACCAGAAGCTACTATGGTAAATATGAGACTGTCTTTATCTCAAGAGGAAGAATGTTCTACATCCGTGGGTATCAACAAGGAGCCCTTTTCACAAATAATGAAACTATTGGCCTGGCTGGACATTTCACAGATCAGGTATGTTATTGTGTAATGTTTGTAAACAATAAGTGTCTTTCGTATTTCCATGCAGCATAGGTGACATCAGGTCACGGAAAAGCGAGAAACTGCTCATAAAAAGTCAGGAAAGTGCTCATGAAAAGCGGGAAACAGCCTGTTCTGTTCAACATTCATCGTTTTTAGCGTTATTTCGTTGTTAACGTGTTGTTTTGTACGGGTCGCTATGTTGATGTGCCATTGTAATTCGAGGTGAACATAAACACTACAAAATGTGAAAGAAGACCAAAGAGATAAAATGTGCATAAAATGGCCTCATGCACAACAAATGGTTTTAACATGAATTTTTTTTTCTTTTTGAAAATAAAAAAACGCGGGACATTTCGTCCAAAAAGCGGCATTTCCCACTTGAAAGTGGTAATGTTGAGTAATGTTGAACTTATGATGAAGATGTGTGTGCAATCACTATGTGTGGAATAGTTGGTACCAACCTTTTGGTGCCAGCATCGTTCCTTCCTTGCCCATTGGGATGGCAGCAGGTCTGTTCCCCCGGGGTACGAGAGCACCCCTTCCCGCGCCCCCTGGGGATGGCTGCAAACACCTACGATGTATACCTCTGAGGTTTCAGAAACAACATCCGAGGCAAAGACCTAAAATTATACATAAAGCCGCTCCCCCAATTGATTCAGCCCTTCGTGAATCAGTTTTTAATGTTCAAATCTGCAGTGTGTGAACAGTTTAAGCAATATGTGTTGTGTGAATAGTTTAAGCAATATGCACAGTTGGTTTAATAAAGAAGTGCGCACTTTTGTTAAAATCATCGACAGATTTGACTTTGATCGTTAGATCGGGTAATTTGCAAGTGTGAAATGAGATTAACAATTTATTGAGGAAGAACAATTAACCTAGGCTAGTGAAAACATATTCATACATATGGTAAGTTTGATTCAATTACATAATCTGCACCATTAGAGGTTACTTAAAATTCAAATATAATCTCTAGTTAGATTTCTATCCATAACAGTATTGGCCTCCCTCCAAGTACTCAAACTGTCTGATGTCAACTGTTAGTAAAAGTGTGTAGTCCAGCAGAGTGAGTGAGAAATGGAGAGTGGCACAGCATCCTGTATAGTCACAACCTGGTTGTCTTCTCTCACCTGTTTTGGTGTCTTTGGCTTGGATCCACTTGGCCGAACTGAGGATTTCCTGCCCGAGGGTCCAGGTCGACTCATTCTGTCCTGGTGCTGCAGACAAGTTATTTTACCATTTAATGGCAACGAATCCTATTTGTTAGATGTCAGTATGTTGTGTCTTGCGTCCCATGTTTTGTGTACTTCTATACATGTATATAGCATTTCTCCAGCAATACTGTTTTCGTCAGTTTGTTCATGATGGGCTCAATGAATAGGCAAGATCTCATCGAGCATGACTCATGGTCATGGAGTGAAAGGCATTAATATAGAGAGATGTCAACAGATGCCGCCTCTAAATCAGTCGGACGAGAATCCGTTACGATTTGACAGACTTTTAACTTGTATCTATGCATCTCGATATCCTACATGCTGTTGTGATATATCAAGTTAAAGCTAATATAATAAACATATGATATCTCAAAATGCTGCAGCTGCTTGTAATGCTAAATGGCAGTGAGAACAGTTGTCGTCTCGTTCCAATCATCGTAATATTGTCATCAAGTTGCAGTATCACAAACGATAAACTATAAAATTACTGCTTTTAATATTCTTGACAACAAACATCATCTTAGTATTGGACCAGATCCAGTGCCACAAGAGCTTCGAAGATGCCCACCCTCATAATTTGAATGTTCGATTTCATTTGATATTTTCCACACGATTGTTGCAAAATAATGAATTGTGTTCTAGTAATTAATCACTCTTGTTTAAATAATTAATTAATTAGTGTTTTGTTCCATCTAAAACATTGGTAGAAACATTTGATTGTTCATTTATTACATTACGCACACTACGTAACAGGCTTTGGGAAAGATCGTTGGAGACCCAATTATTGAATTGTGTTTGAGTCAGATTAATTCGCGTTTGCTCCGTTACATGACCAATGAGTGACAGCTGCTGCGAGGGAATTTACTTTGAAGTTTTGGTTTGTGGTTTGTATCCTTGGTGACGGAATACGTTGGTGGGACTGATGTAATTTTAACTCCACATAAATTAAATGCTAGTGTGTGCGTGCACGAATGTCTGCTATGATAACAGTAAAAAAATTATTAATTACAATGTATATTGAATGCTGAGCTCCTCAGTTTCATTTGACATATTAAATGCTACAATTGTTGTAAAATAGTTCTTTTTCAATTAATTAACCAATTTCTTGTTCTGCCTATAAAAATGGAACTATGCACACACACACACACACACACACACACACACACACACACACACACACACACACACACACTCACTCACTCACTCACACACACACACACACACACACACACACACACACACACACACACACACACACACACACACACACACACACACACACACACACACACACACACACACACACACACACACACACACACACACACACACACACACACACACACACACACACACACACACACACACACACACACACACACACACACACACACACACACACACACACACACACACACACACACACACACACACACACACACACACACACACACACACACACACACACACACACACACACACACACACACACACACACACACACACACATATTGATTGATTGCTGAGGTTTCAGCTTTCGCTTGATATTTTCTATGATTGTTGCAAAATAATTCATTGTGTTCTATTAATCAATCTTGTTTAAATAATTAATTAATTTGTTTTTTGTTCCATCTAAAATATTGGTAGAAACATTTGATTGTTCGTTTGTTATGCACGAGAGTCACAACAAAATAAAAACAAAAATTATTAATCGAATTAATTAACTTTCTTTGAAAATCATGCACATTTATGTAAGTTAGGTCAACAAAGATTGGTTAAATATTACAGTTTTGACATATTTAAAATCTAGAATTAGAAGTCAATCAATGTGCCAAATTTCATTGGTAACAATTGAACATAACTGGGTCTTTTACAGTTTTAATGAAAGGTGTCCCAATTCGGGTCCATGTTCTGGTTCATTGTTACTGCATAAGAGATAGGCCCACAATACATTTTTTTAAAAATTTGATGTCTTCCAAAAATAATATCTCGAAGAGTACTTTACCAATTTTAAAACTGTTTTCATATTTCAATTTCTCATAGGTGCAGCCTTAACACATATAAAAGTATAAAACAAAATTGATCTGCAATTTGAAATTTTCATTGACATCCATATACCTAAGCCTAGGCTAAGGCTGAGTGGCAAGGTGTCCTAGCCCTGGCCTAGGTAAACCTGGTGAAGCCTAACTCTATGATAGTATGGATATTTAACAAGAGTGGCCAAGCCAAAGGCCCGGGTGGCAAGTGGACAAGGAAGCCATTGGCTTATAGAAAGTCAACCAATGTTCATCTACATGTAACCCGCCTTTTCTTTTACAGTAGTACCTAGAACACTAAGAATATTATCTTCCATATTATAATTTACATCCAAGTTCTTGTTTCCTGTATGTAGACATTTACATTTCCCAAAATTGAATAACATCTGCCATTTATCAGACCATTAATTAACTAATTTGTCTAGATCGTTTTGTAAATGTTGTTTATCACTATCACTGTTAACCTTTCTAAACATTTTTGTTTCATCTGCAAATTTCAGTACGAGCTTAATTGTTATTATTGATGTCGAAGTCATTGATATATATTAAGAATAATAAAGATCCTAATACTGATTCTTGTGGTGCCCCACTCAAAACCGATTTCCATGGACATGCCCGTGTGCATGGCCATAGCCATGGGCATGGGCATGACCCTAGCCTAGGGCTAGGGCTAGGCCCTGGCCTGTTAATCTAAGCTAAGACTAAGTAGTAATCTTTGATATATACTGTGGAAGGTATGGACCAACGACGTTTGGCGTCTCTCTCGAAAGCCACAGGCAACGTGGAATGGACGAAGTTGCCCAAGCTTCGAAAAGGCAGCAGTATTCGAACCCAGATACACCGCTAATCTACTGACAACATCACTCAAAATATCAACACGACTTCCGAGTAACGGGAAACACATTGCATGTTCTAATTCCATTGAATAGCACGCTTATCAATCATAACACGTTTACTAATTATCCCCCCTACTATGTGAATATCGCACTAACAAAGAATATTCCCACTGGAGCAAACCTCAATGAAATTCAAAAAAATTTCGAATTCTACGTCTCTCAAAATCACACTTCCGGCGACTCAGCCACGTTTCCGTGGTGAATACGACGCTTTTTGCACACGTCACCACGCACTAACCTCGGCAGGTCACACAGTATCCACCTGGTGGCGCCAGTGCTAACAACAACATTTCCTCAATGATGGTGGCGCGAAGCAAAAACTATAGCTTATAAATGCAAATAAATTTACCAAGAACATTATATAGCCATGCAGTCGGCTTATCGGGTCCAACAATCGTTCATCTATGAGTGGTCCTCCATTATCTTTGTAAATTATTTTCACACTGTTCTCTATTCTAGAAGCCCAATGGCAATGGTCAATGCTTTGTGTACTTTTAATGCATGACGTGTATATTTATCAAATTACATATTTTTTACTTGTGCTTTGATGCATAACGTGTGTATATTTTTTTACTTGTATGTTATGTATTAGTTATTACATTATGGACTTGTCCGAAATAAATATATATTATTATCATGTCTTAACAGTGGCATATATTTAGGGGGGCATCGGGCCACGGCCCACCTTTGGCTTAAATTTTTTATTTGTTTCGTATATAACCTGTTGCGCCCCTACATGGTAGCATGGAAAACTAATGGGTGACTAAGCTTGGTCCACCCTTTTGCGATATTCTGAGGGTGTTTTTTTTATTATTTCCCGATATTTGACAACAAACTATTGGTAGCCATCTGTAGCATACTGCTGTGGTGTACTGCAGTGATGTACTGCTGTGGTGTACTGCTAGACATTGCAATGCATTCCAACTAAAAATAACCAATATAACCAAGTAATTAATGTGAAAAATGTACATACATCGTACATTTTGGAATGGGAAAGAATAAAAATATGTGGCTTTGATTTAATGATTGTGAGCGTAATAAAGATATACTGATAACAACAGATATTTCATTGTGGTTGTTCGCTTGTAATTTCAAAACATTGTTTTTTGGGCCTTTTGGACCAAAAACGTTGCACACGAAGGGACCCAGGTGTTGTAAGCTTGAAGGGACCCAGGTGTTGTAAGCTTGAAGGGACCCAGGTGTTGTAAGCTTGAAGGGACCCATGTGTTGTAAGCTTGAAGGGACCCAGGTGTTGTAAGCTTGAAGGGACCCAGGCATTGTAAGTTTGAAGGGACCCAGGTGTTGTAAACTTGAAGGGACCCAGGCATTGTAAGTTTGAAGGGACCCAGGTGTTGTAAGCTTGAAGGGACCCAGGTGTTGTAAGCTTGAAGGGACCCAGGTGTTGTAAGCTTGAAGGGACCCAACTGTTGTAAGCTTGAAGGGACCCGGATGTTGTAAGCTTGAAGGGACCCAGGTGTTGGAAGCTTGAAGGGACCCGGGTGTTGTAAGCTTGAAGGGACCCAGGTATTGTAAGCTTGAAGGGACCCAGGTGTTGTAAGCTTGCAATCAAAGCAAATTAGCTTTGCCTTTCTGCTGCTGCTAGGATCTTGTTGCCAATATATTCTCTATTAAAGTGTGAAGTATTGACAGAATGTGTGCAACTGATTATTGAATTTTTTTTTAAACATTACTCATAATGTTACTCCCTTTTTTCATAGTAATACATAAATCAAGGCACCACGCATTCAACAACAAAAAAGCACAGTAATATTTAGTTTACATTTGTTCAACAGGAAACAAAATTAGCTGTACAAAAAAGGACATTTGGAAAAATAAATGGAAATTTATGCCACGGTGATGCACGTTACTATGACAACATCTGACTGATAATTAGATAACATAGCTGATAAAGCTCCATGCATTCAAGAAATACAAATCCCATAACTTTATACTTGAACAACTATCTTTTCATTGTTACTTTTATGTAGAGTAATCATAGAAGTAGAAATGTCCGTGAGGTCTACATATATCTACACCGTCTTGATGATGACAGATGCAGCTTCATTCAGCATCTGTTACAAAACAGCCACAGCAAAAGTTCTTGCCAACATAATGCTGTTTATTTTTTAAGTATACATACTTTTCTAAAATGCATACATCCACACTATCAGCTTATACATTTTGTAAATTGTTCCCATCTCGCAGACAGAGCTACAATAGTCACTATGTCCCATAAACACACAATGCATGTGTGGTATAACAGCTTGCCAAATATGCTGATTAGAAGTCTGCTCTCGCCAGTCACAATATCTGCACACGTGACGTCCCTTCAACATTCTATCGTTACATTCTACAACAAAAGGACATTGTGTTGATCAAGAAGTAACAAAACTACCATGCCAAGCAACAAGCTCCAGTTGGCATGTTGTCATTGACAGTCCATCTATGAGTAGCCTGCCATTAGTAAATCACTGAAAGCACATTTGTGAAACACCTCTTGCACTTGTTCTTCAGCTCTGTTCTTAGTGATACCTTCCACACGTACGTCCACAGGGCATCCTGCATTGGTACGTCGGCCACTATAACTTGTTGCTGATGTTGCTGGCATTGGCTATGCACTGGCACTTCTGCTATGCAAATAGAGACTTCACGTGCTTGACACTTGTGTCACTGCCAACACTAGCATCAGGCATCTGCGCCAGTGAGTCAGAAGGCAACGTATCAGAGTTGCCCGAGTGAAGAATCAAGACGTTATGCCTATAAGCCAAAAAGAATAAAATGTTTATAAAAACATCAGCGCACAGTTTCCTGTACAGCAATAACAAAATCAATGTATCCTACTTTCGTTTATTTGAGACAGTCCAAAGTGTACATGTGATGGACTAGTACGTCATTTATAACAACTGTTAACTTATAATATATAAGTAAGAAGCAAATTCTTATTTAAAATTGATGAAAATTTACTGATTAGAAAAATCAACACCAGCTCTGTAAAGGTGTGATTGAGTGCTCAGGAGATATAAAATGTAAACTTTCTCTTGTATTTCCGGTTTGATTGGCACATCATTGGGATGAAATAGTCATTTAGGTGTGTTTAGTTGGCATTTTTCAGTGACAACTCACATATTAGAACACATTAGTATTCAATCTTCTCATAGTGATGAATCATTTATCAGTGACCACTCACATACAGAACACATTAGTATTCAATCTTCTCATAGTGATGAATCATTTATCAGTGACCACTCACATACAGAACACATTAGTATTCAATCTTCTCATAGTGATGTATCATTTATCAGTGACAACTCACATACAGAACACATTAGTATTCAATCTTATCATAGTGATGAATCATTTATCAGTGACCACTCACATACAGAACACATTAGTATTCAATCTTCTCATAGTGATGAATCATTTATCAGTGACCACTCACATACAGAACACATTAGTATTCAATCTTCTCATAGTGATGTATCATTTATCAGTGACCACTCACATACAGAACACATTAGTATTCAATCTTCTCATAGTGATGTATCATTTATCAGTGACCACTCACATATAGAACACATTAGTATTCAATCTTCTCATAGTGATGTATCATCATTTCTCTCAGATCTATTCCACAAATCTTGGATGTCGGATGGACTGGTACAATCATATCCCAATTATTACTGTATTTTTGGTTGTATTTGATTAATAAATTTTCAAGATACCGCATTCAACCAAATAAGTGTACAGTACGCTTAAACATAAATTGGGTCATGGAAAAATGTTGAGGAATCTGTTCTTATAAGTGTACACCAAAATTACTTTCTCTAGACAATAAAGTAACTGTTTAACGCTGGTTGTGTCATTTGGTGACTAGTGTAGAACAATTGAAAAGTGGTGTTAACTGTTTAATACCAGATGGCGACACTGTTCAGTTGTTCCACACTAGTCAAATTACAATTATGAATCCTGCTGAAAAAAAGGGGTGCATGCTAATTAGGGCATGTATGCTTAATAGGTCGAATACGGTACTTATCATCAATTACATGGGATAAACAAACCTGTTTTTAACACTAGAATACTTCCAAGCCGTACAGTTCTCCACTTCGCTGGAGGAGCTGTTCATCAAGTTCGTCTACAGAGGGAGCCATTCAGGACACCAGCCCTGAAACAGGAAAACGGGCTTCAAAACGGACAGAGAAGCTGAATTAAAATTGGTACAGATATTCTATAGGTACGTAGTTAAAGGGAATCTACAATGATTTTAATTGGTTAACTGATACGCAGCTATAGTTGGGGCCTTGGGGTTTCATATAATTAATATGCCCCAATTCTCAGAATTTTTCAATCTCGAAGTTCGTTTAAATTACCAATGTTATACTTCATGTGTTCATCTTTAATGCTCTAGCATATTTACCATCAGACATGGCATAAAATGGGAATTTGGCCGACCAATAAATCATCCAATGAAAACCATGATATTTCACCTTCAAAGGTGAAGATTTAACAGTCTGTCTCTTACTGCTGTACACTGGTCACTATTGTGTCGTAGAACTGGCACATTTTAATTCATTGCCAAATCATGAATTTTTTTAATATACAAAAGATCACAAAATCATGTTTTGTATGGATATTTTTGCTAATTGAGATGTTATAAATACATAATATATACAAAATTTTTTTTATTGATAAATGTAAAAAACGAACCTGCATTTTCAACACCATGGTTCTGCCAGCCATGCAATTCTCTGTATCATTGGAAAGAAATGCTTATTTGGTTTCTCTGTACAGGGAGCCATTCAGGAACCCAGCCCTGAAACAGGAAAAGAAATGCTTTAAAACTGACACAGAAGCTGAATTAAAATGGGGTAATACAGGGGTATAGGTGTGAAATTCATGCACAGTGACAAAGGTATTCATATTTGCTAAACTGGCATGTCAATCAACTATCCCAAACACAGTCGCACAACAGCAGCTTGAGTAAAATGGAACACGATCACGCAACGAAAACTTCAGAATGTGCAACTAGACCTCTTTTTAGGAAGCACAGCCGTCCACAATAGGTGGCCAACATCATTCACATCGCACAAAGGTCAGACAACGCTGCATTGGAAATCGGCTTGTTTCAAATCTCTGTACATCAAATATCATTAGTCTTTTTTTCAAGAAACAGCTGTGTCAAATCAATCAATTTCAAATGACACACAAATTATGATACATGAAATATCACCATCTGAATCTCACTCTTTCAGAAGATACTCAAGCAACTGTATAAAAAATACAACAATATTTGTCTCAGAGGATTCTAAAATGATTGTTTTTCTAGATTTCACCAGCATCATCTCAAGCAATACGAGGACCAAAGACTGCAGAACCATGTTAACCTTCACCTAAGTTGAACAAACGCGTCAGCTTTATAGCCATTGTCTTCTAATCAGAAAATTACTGTGTTGAGATTATGCCTATCAACAAAAAGCTGTGGTTATGGATTCAATTACATTTTAATAAAAATTCTCCATCCAGTATCCACTACAACACCTAGCTCATTTGTGCAAATGTGTTACTCAGTTTTGATGAAATAATCAGAAAAACTATTAAATTAATTTCAGTTAGGCCAAACCGAAGTTAGGTGGAAAAAAGCCTGCCTCTACATATACTTAGACATAATTCAGACTTTCACAAGTTACCAGATCTAACGTCGATCAAAGTCAATTCTTTTGAATTTTAATAAACGTACGAACTCATTTATTAAAACGACTGCGCATATTACTTGAACTATTCACACTCAGCAGATATGACCAACACTAAACGTGATTCACAATTCACATTAAATATGAATGGGGAGGCAACTATAATCTGGCAGCAGAGCTCCAATCATCAACAGTGATTACACTAATCGATCACTGCAGTGCCAGAACTGATGTTCAAACAAAGTTCTGTATTCATATCAAGACACATAGCTGCAAGGTAGAAAACAGAACCATATTTAAATCACAGATAACATAAAAATAACAATTATTTGAAAAAAACTTCTACCATCCACCACTTGTACGGAAATGGCAATGAAGAATAGGTCACCAGAAGTTTCTTCACTTCACAAGTGAAGAAACAATTGGGCTCCCAGTGACCAAAAGTCATTTCACCTACCAGAGACGATGCTTCATTGATGATCCCGCAGCAGAGAACAGCGAACCACAAATGATGCAAGACTGCAGAATTCAAACCTAGAAAGTCCAGCGAAGAGTTGCCACGGCAACCGATAACACCATTGTAACTGATAACACCATAGCAACTGGACCAACAAACCTTTGACAGAAACGTGGAGACACCATAACATAGTGCATTCTGCTGAACCAGCGACTGTAGTAAACATAATCTCATTGCCAGTCCCTCATAACTGACAGCAGGTGCACAACAAGTAAAGAAGTACATGAAAGAAATATATCTTCAATCATACAACAGAATAACCTAGTACGAAGAATGACACATGTATACCAGAGAGCCAAGCGGCATATGACCAATATAGATAAATAATGCTTGTTAGACAAACACTAACATCTGTTAATAAACAAACAAGCAAGAATCAAAACATATTGCATTCGACTCATTTACTGCAACCTAGTCTGCATTTGTGCAAAAATGCACGAAGATTACTGAAAAAATTCTCCAATTATGTCAATGCAGCATTTACAGGTGCTTCAAACATTTTGAAGTTCAAGAATGAACGGTTTGCACCATTATTGAAAATTTGGCATAAAACACAAAGCTATAACTGTTTTACCACCATGAAGGTTTGATTTTTACCACAAATTTGCATCCTTGATTTCTTTTGAAAGGCTTCACCCATAAGCACATAAACTCTGGTGGCATGACACCGTTTCACATAAACTCTGGTGGCATGACACTGTTTCACATAATTATTGTCAGTTGCACAAGATAATCCTGGAGCCTGAAATAAAAACAACAATGTTAAGAGGCGATAAGACCAACCAATTAGATTAATTAACTGCGGTTTGCTTGTTTTTCAAAGATGCTTTCCTTCCAGAAGTGATGGAATAAGCAGTATACGTATAACAAAGAAGAGTTCTCGCAGCAGCCCTCAGAAGTCCTGTAGGACACGCAGAAACGCAGCAATACCCATTATGAAAACATGTAATCATGGAAACAAATTTAAACCCATTCACGTGATGTAGTCAGCAAGACAAGCTGATCGTGTGGACACAACCAGGCCGCTGTGCTGTCCCATCACAGCAACAACTTAATTCAGATACTTATTCAAACAATACTTCATAAACTTCAACAGTGACACATTGCAGCAATAATAATCATAATAAAACTTCCATGGCGCCTAAAAGCGCCTCAGGAACCCGAAACACAGAAGCGCAACAAACCAGAATCTTTAAGCATGATATCACGAACCGGGATGTGTCAAGTCATCAACAGAGTGAGGGACTGCCAAGGATTTAAGGTAGAAATGCAATTTTTATATGGAAGGTAGCTATTTTTTAGATGATTTTTAATTGATCGGGAGGCGTGTTCATTACTGATTTTGAGTGCATCTACAGATAAAGCATTTTTGCCCAGATTAATCTTAGAAACAAACAGTGCATCAGAAACTTCAATTTTGTGACACATTGCAGAAATAATGCAGCTCTTAACCAAAGACTACGGTACCTACCACAAAGGATGCTTTTTGTAAGCTCCAACCACGAACCAGAAACATCAGACAAAGCTGCAGAACCTGGAAACATGGCAGCCGAGAACAGTGTAACAAGCAGCTGATGCAACAAACCTCTTGACAGTGAGCCACACGATAGTCATTCTTATCATTCAATCACTGCCAGGTGTACATTTATGCAACCGAGTGAACAGCAGCACCGGGGAGTGAATGAAATCGCCCAAGTTTCGAACAAGTGTATTTGAACCTTTCGGTTGAAGGTATGACACTACGACTGTGGTGCTGCATCCCTGAGTAATTCTGTCGTTGTGCTAGTACACCCCTTTGCTACTGCCATGAGAAGAAGCTGGTGAAAGGAAAAGACTCAAGACTAACGTCTATAACGTGTGAAGAGAGACTTGGCAAGAGTGGGAGAGAATGACAGAATTTAGAAGTGTAGAGATGGCAGAGACTACCCGTCCATGTCCACGATGTAGCCCTACCCTCAGGAAAAAAGAAAAATACATAATTTAAGAGCAGAAAATTTGACAAATTACATTAAATACAGGGTTCCTATAACCATGGTAACTGACATATTGTATTTGACAGATTCTAGAAACAGACTTAACAAAAAAACATAAACAAAAGACAAACGTTGTATCAAGTTATAACTGGATCATGTTTTCTTATAAATTCACTGTACCAGCATATTTCTATAGGGGCTGCACAATATACAGTTGCATGAGAAGACACGAGCCTGGAAGTAGAAACCACAACGTTAAACAAGACAGCAGAAAGTCCACCCATTGTCACGCAATTCAAAAATGAAGACATACATATATAAATGGCTTCATTCCTCGTGTGTTTTCTTGGATCGTAACCTTGACACAGTGGCTTGTAAAATCCTATGAACTGTGGCGTCTGGCCCAAGTGCTACGGCATCTGGAGTCTCGTACTCTTTGTAGGGCCACCCGTGGCACACAGGTCTGAGGTAAGGGGACCGATCAATAGCATTCCAGGCTGCGAAAGTGGCCGACAGTTGCAGTAGGACAGCTGCAGCTACACCCCACCAAACTCACAGATGACAAGTCGTTCCACTTGCCACTGGATACGGGCAAGTAGACAAATCTATGCTAAACGACCAAGACAAATAACAGCAGAACTGGGAAAACCAATGATGTACAATTTTCCACAAGGAGATTGTCGTTTGAAAAGCAGCATAGATCTTAGTAACATTTACAATTAAGTACACATGCCTACTAAGTACACATGCATGATTTAAAAAAGTTTTTATTTACCAAATTATTAAATTTAACTTTGCTATGGCTTGGCTTAAATAGGAATTCTGACCGTTTTCCCATTTCTTTTTTCAGGACTGAGATTAGCATGTGGTGGGAAACAGTCCTCATGAAACTCGTCATTGAGTGACCACTTCGCTTATAGAAACAAACATGACAACAAAGTGAACAGTTCGCAAGAAACCAGTAATTCTTCCAAAGAAATAATTTATTCTAATCTTGGGCAAGCACTAGCATTTTCAACACAAAAGTGCATTATAATGACAAAATAAATGGAAATTTCATTGTTTATAATACAACAAAGCTATAGCGTTTACTGGACAGACCAATACTATGGTGGTTCCATTCACTCCAATAAACGTTGCCACTGTCAAATCAGGAAAACGTCTTGCGGGTGATCAGTCGCCATAGTAACTGGCATAAATTATTGGTCAATACAAACGCTCATAATAGAAAAGGAATTTCCAAATATTATGAAAAATGGGACTCCCAAAATTTGCATTTCATGAACTGATGCAGGCATTAGTTATTCGACCTAGAATTTTCCCAATAGTTAAACTGCAAAGTTCTTACCAGCAGGAACTTGATGGGTGCTCAATGATGTTCAATTTCTAGTGACCCAAGAAAGAATTTTATTAAAAACCTCTGCAGAGACTTTATGGCCATCAAAATCATTTTCTTACATTTTCGTTGTCCCTGTATTGAGCCAATTAAAATTAGCCAGTTATGCAGAACAGAAACAAACTTCATCTAAGTCCAGCAACTCCAAGTGTAAAAAAACCGACAAGACATTCCAGAAAAATGAAATGTCGGAAATATGAAGAAGTTTCCTGTGCATATCAAGGAGCTTGGTAAGATAAAATGGACAACTAAAATATATTAAAATTAAATAAATATTCATCTATTTGTGGTAGATTTTTATACAAACATTTTGGAGAGACCCTTAAATGTATTCGTTCCGGTTTTTTGGAATGTGATGTTTGACATGGTAATTACCTCTCGGGATATTTGGTGTGTCTTTCTGAATATTTCAGCCGACTCACTTTGTCTTTATCACTGGACTGACGTCGCCCAAATTATAATAATAAAATTTCTATAGGGCCTCATGTTTAACCCGAGCTCAGAGGTCCAACAAACCTGAATCGTTAACATGGTCCTCATGGAACAGGGAGTCATCATCACAGCAATGGACCACGGATTTAAGGTGGAAATATATATATATATAAATTTTCTTCACACGCAACTACCATGTAAAAAAAAATACATGAATCCAAAGGATAGAAAAATTTCAAAAAATATGGATCATTGTTTAAATAAATTTGATTATTTTCCCAACTAAAAATTAATTGAATATATAATGGGTCAAAGACTGATTGGTAATTTGAGGAATTTTCAGCCACAGGAAAGAGCGCAGGGAAGCCGATGTGTTACTAAGGCGACACAATCTCCATGCTCCAGGTGTGTGTCCGACTTTTCCATTGACAGTGAAAGAAAGCCCAAGCAGACGTTAGGTTATATATATATATGCCCATAATACCTGAAGAAGAGCATAACAACAGCAGGTACAACACGCAACAATTTTATTACTAAAATACGGATCGCACAGATCTAAAGCTACTCGCGCTGACACCATTGGAAATTGCAATTCAAGGCAACTGTCGTGGCTTACTTCTGCCCCAAAGCCGACAACACGAGACGATTCTGACGAAATTGTACATTCAAACAATTAATAACGAATGTCGAATTGACCACGGCAATTAAACCGGCCTACAGAGTCAAAGCAAGAACACCAGTGCAGCTACGGTCAGCATTGATGAACACAAATTCCATTGTTAAAGAACAAGTTCGTAACTAACTACAACGTGAAGTTCACTTCTAGAATGAATTCTGACAACACAAGTTAGTAATTGATACCACACTGTCACATGACTACCGATGTTATCAACAAACAATCGACCATCATGTCCGACTACAAATCAGTCGAGTAATATGCCTTAACTTGCTGATCTGGCACACATATATGCTTAACTAAAACGACACCGGTGATCGTACAATAGACGAATCTGTTACAAGTTCCCCTGCATCATGTGACTGCATTAACCCATGACAACCAGTGTAAGGATGCTGATAGCTACTTCACGGAAGGTAAACCTTACAGAAAATTAGAAACATCACTCGTGGGCATTAATTTACTGTATGTTGCTGCCCACGTTCCAGATTTGAGTCACAAATCTAAATGTCTAAATACATCATATAAAATCGCACCATTATAGCCCGGAAGCGTGCAGTGGTTGCGAGTGTACAGTAAGAAGCAAATTTGAAATGCTTACCATCGCAGGAACCGCTTACCACCATTGCCGACAGTGTTGACAACACAACCATACAGATGTCCGAAGCATGATGTCCAAATTGTTTATTTTACCGAGAACGAAAGCATTCTCGCCCGAACTGGCAAGCCTGACCAAAACTACTGAAAGCTGACACAGTCCGTGTTCCATCAGTTGGCCGAGAAAGTAGTTCCGGATGTGAAATCTGAATCGAGCAAACTGTCGAGAAGTCAGTACCCAAAGTTGACGACCCCATCGCTGAGATGCCATTCTACTGAGACGCCATCGACCAAGAGAAATGCGAGGCACCAAATAAGGAGCAACCCTATTGACACCGAGAGTTCAAACAACGTTTTGTGGATGGGGACGAAGATAAACTCTAGTACCGTTTCACTTCTCCAGGCGCACATCGATCTGTCGTCCGTCAATTCGTAGTCCATGCATCAGATCTGTAGTGAAGTTAAAGCGACAAACAAATATCCTGCCCGTGTGACTCGACATAAATCATCTATCTGTGTTTACTTACGCGATGCTAGGATCATGCATACATGGGGGAAATTATTATTACAGATCAAAACTACCCAAAAGTACAATTTACAGGGTTCACTATTTACACTTTACTCAGAAGAATTTTTAACGAGTCCTATTTTTTTACATTTTCAAATTTAAAACAAAACTAATCTAAATAATGACCTTATATGAGACGAACGGCCAAAAAACATGTGCATCAAGACACACAGACAAGGATACTGACTGCTCGCCGGGCATCTTCAGGGCTGTGAAACCGCACAACGCCAACGCCCTTTGACCGGCCGTCAGCTGTCATCTGAATCTCTGCGTACCTCACATCACCTGACACATATAACACACCAAGAGGCTACAGAAAATGGGTCATCTAGTGGATATCAACAGGCATCCACTCGCAGATACAGCCAATACTGTCTTCCCGACAGTTATGTGCATGCCATCTGTCTCACTAATTTGAGTACCCCGGTACTCAAACTGTCACACCTCACTAACAGATCCAACCAGCCAATTGACAGATCCACAGACGTGGTCACGATCCACATTATGAGCGTGACCTCCATCAAGCTTTGACTTAGCAACTGTGTTTACATATAATATATCACATTACTAAGGTGGCATACTGTGAAGTATTTTGAAAAACTACCCAACATATCCAATGAAGAGTGTTCAGGCAGTGCTTTTAATTTCTGTCGATGTAGAATTGTGTTTATGGATCTGCCAAATCAAACTTTTCCATGTACTATTCTAGCCGAAACAACATTGCCCTTGTTTTTGTTGCAAATACAAATATTTGGGCCATAAATGCAACGAAACATACAATGGAATATCAGACAGTGGTGGCCATGTTTGTTAGCTCAACGGACCTAGTTGCTAGGCAAACAGTCACTTGATGGATCCTCCAATTAACCATCCAGGGTGAACAACATCTGGCTAACTGTAGAACTAGTACAAATGTACTACTGGTGCCAACCAGGACAATGGAAATGACAACATCGCAACCAGCCCTGAAACAACTTTGTGTACTACACACAAAAAAGATAGGATTAATTTTCTCACGAATGGTTATTTGAGTACTTGCAATGAGTACTCACCCACGTCGTTAAACTTGTCCCTCAGATTCTGCCACGACATCGAGAACGGAATCTACAAGACAACGCCAGACACAAGTAAAATAAAGAGCCATGCATTCCTAAACAAAGGATCTGTGCCAAATTTTCATTTTATTCATACTTTGGATTTTCCAACTTCTTCACATTTCCCCTGAATTTCTCAGTAACCTGATAACAATTGTATGATTACACACCACACACTATTTCGTGCAGTAGCTCAGCATTTCCAGAGCTGGACTGTCAATCGTGAGGACCAGGGATTGAGCGCACCTACTGCTGTTTCAACACTTCACCCCATTTCTCACTTTTGGAAGTAAGCTGGTTGTCTCAACCCCAAAAAAAAAAAAAAAAAAAAAAACACTGAATTAGCTGCTGCCAAAAACGTGCTGTGATAATGGCGTAAATGCCACGAGTGCCTTGTTTAGGTGGATATCAGCACCATATAAGGCCATGAATACACACCAAAAATTATGCCTACAGACACCTGTGCATGCACACATCAACAGATACTTACGTTTCTCACTTGGACCGAATCGGATGCCCTCGACCGGCCCTCGGACCTGTTCGTCTGCTGCATCCCGACGGCTCCCATGTTTCCCGTGTACGAGCCGAGGATGCCATTATCCATCCCAACAAGACTTTCCATCCCGCCGCTGCCACCACCTGACATCCTTCCCCCGCCCATCCCCACTGCCCTGTTTCCGAACGAACTACTAAGGCCTCCGCCTAGAGCCACATCCTGGCTTCCGAAGTTCCCCGTGCCGCCGGCACCAGCCATGTTCACAGGAATTCCACTGGCAAGTCCACCGCCCATGCCAGCTGCCATGCCAGTGTTGCCGATGCCGCCAAGTCCTGTCGGCAGGTTGGTGCCGACACCACCCATGCCAGCTCCACCAAGGTTGGCTAAAGAAAAACAAATCATGTCATTATGGGCATGCTGAACAAATGTCTGTGTATAGAAACATTTACCCAGATCAATGATCCATGCCTCTCTGGAAAAGTATCCACTGCCATCTTTGCGTAGACCAGTTTTAAAATGTTAACAGCAAAAAATCGCACCAATCCTGGATGATATGAATTATTTTATCTTGAATCACAACATTTCTCAATTTACAACATACATTTGCAAAATATATTTCACACATGGCTATGAAAGTTTCTGCGTACAGTGCGTTTACAAGATGGGAAGGGGCCTGATCACGACAACTCACCCACTGCTCCTCCCATTCCACCCATACTTCCCACGCCCACTGTGTCTGAAACAACACATGTCATCCATCAGGTCATACAGGACGCCTTTCATCCATCAGGTCATACAGGACACCTTTCATCCATCAGGTCAAACAGGACGCCTTTCACCCATCAGGTCATACAGGACGCCTTTCATCCATCAGGTCATACAGGACGCCTTTCACCCATCAGGTCATACAGGACACCTTTCATCCATCAGGTCATACAGGACGCCTTTCACCCATCAGGTCATACAGGACGCCTTTCATCCATCAGGTCATACAGCACAGGACGCCTTTCATCCATCAGGTCATACAGCACAGGACGCCTTTCATCCATCAGGTCATACAGGACGCCTTTCATCCATCAGGTCATACAGGACGCCTTTCATCCATCAGGTCATACAGGACGCCTTTCATCCATCAGGTCATACAGGACGCCTTTCATCCATCAGGTCATACACGACACCTTTCATCCATCAGGTCATAAACAACACCTTTCATCTAATACAGTTGGTGGTTATTCTAAATATGGTGATAACTGAATAGACAATCATATGTGGGCTCAATTAATTAAAATACACAATCATAGTAGTTAAACACATCCAACAGAAAGCCATTAACTGGCTTCAATTTAGCTGCAGTGTGGCATTACAAAATAACATGCCAGTAGTACACCTTAAATACTGCACGTGGAAGCAGTTTACCATATTTACCATAGAGTGCCAAGTTTTACAACATCCCCAACACGCTGACCCACACACTGTTCAACTACTTTTCTTGACAAAGTTTACCTTCAACGCGGATTGGCGTTCCTCCAAGTCCCAATCCCATCCCAATACTCATCAAGCCACCTACAAAATCAATGCCAGTGCTGTGAATCACCAAGTGAGAAAGCACTGTATATCCACAAAACCAGAAAGATTTTAACCTACATAATTCACTGGTGGTTAGAAGAAGGATGAAAGACCTGAGGAAAGAGGTTGAGATACAATGTAGCCTAACAGGAAGATTGGTGAGAAACAGGATGAGATGGGCAGGCCACTTGGTAAGAATGGATGCAAGCAGACCAGCAGAGAGAGCAGAGGTGGAAAAACATCAAGGAAGCAGGAAAAGGGGAAGGTCACAGCTGAGATGGGAGGACTGCGTGAGGAAGGACATGAGAAGATCGGGGGAGGATGAAAGATGGAGGGAGGGAGCGGCCGATAGAAAACTACGGAAAGAACAGAAAGAGTGGCTCGACAATACTGTAACTGTACCTGACCCTCACCCCTGTACAGCAGGGAACAAGGAGGAAGAGACTGTACCTGACCCTCACCCCTGTAGAGCAGGGAACAAGGAGGAAGAGACTGTACCTGACCCTCACCCCTGTAGAGCAGGGAACAAGGAGGAAGAGACTGTACCTGACCCTCACCCCTGTACAGCAGGGAACAAGGAGGAAGAGACTGTACCTGACCCTCACCCCTGTACAGCAGGGAACAAGGAGGAAGAGACTGTACCTGACCCTCACCCCTGTACAGCAGGGAACAAGGAGGAAGAGACTGTACCTGACCCTCACCCCTGTACAGCAGGGAACAAGGAGGGAGAGACTGTACCTGACCCTCACCCCTGTACAGCAGGGAACAAGGAGGGAGAGCACAATTCACTATGTTGCAGAGGGGTCTACATTTTTACAACATGGTAATTTACAATTTATTCAGCAGCCGCTCATCGTAAGTGTTATTAGCTATGAAATAATCTCATATATCAAAATAAATAAAGCTAAGTCAAACCACCATAATTAAACACTGACTCAACAACGTTTAGCATAGAGTTCCTGAATCTGTACACTACGAATGGCAGACAACAGTAAGACAACATTCTGACACTAAACTTGAATGTTCTCAACTTGAAATTGTTGTTCATGTGTATGCTGAAATTGAATTACACAAGGTAAACTGTATGTAACTACAGCATACGGTAATTGCAGACTGATTCAATGTTATGAGACTTTCTCTGCACATCAACTTTAATTATTTATCATGCAGCTTACTAAAGACTAATACATAAAAAAAATCGGAAATCGTTTCATTTTTAATCGTCCTATCTTTGTGCTGATCCAATGTATGCTGAATGCAGAAAACATGACAAGAACAAAAACAATTAGATAGTTTTCTGTTCTCAAGTTCACACATATCTACACCCACATCTCAATTTCAGTGGATTCTCATGGTTTGGGAGACAACACAATGACTTTAGGGATGATAAACTTACTGGGCAGCTTGGCAGGCATCTGTTGATTTGGTTGGTCAGCCAACTTGTCCATTCGTACGCTCATCATGCGGTCAAACAACATCTGACCATTGAACATGGCTACAGTCACGGTCAAGGAGACGAGCAGTTAGAACAATACTTAACTCTACAATACTATCCAATAGTGTACAACTACCATTACCAGTGTTCTGGTGTTCACATCAAAGCACAGTATTCAAGATACAATGATAATACCAAGATGAATGCATAAAACATGTCATGTTGACATCATTATTCATGGGGATACCCTGAACAAATATTCCCAACTCACAAACTACCGTGTATGTTGCAGGCGTAGGCAATCACAGGTGCCTTGAAACAGTTCTCTTATGCTCTTTCCTAGCCAGAATATCAGATTTTATTTCTTTGCTGAGGATTTTACTTCTTTCCCCTCAATATTGTCACCAGATGTTCTAACTTTCTCTTTCTCCATTTTCCTGATTCTGCACATGACCTTCCTTTTAGCGTTTGCTGTTCTAAGCACGTCTTTATTACTTTTATTTCATGATACTCTGAGCATACTTCTCAAGAACATGGGTTGCCACAATCCACACATAATACAAAATATTGTTTTAATGCAGTCTCCTCTACCCCTGTCAACAGATACACTGTATATCTGTATAATTGTGTATGAGTGAAGGATACAGATGGCTTGTACTGCCTCCATTGGGTACTCGTACTTGACAAGGCCAATGCCACGACTCTTGCCTTCCTTGTCGTAGCGGATCTCTGCGTCAATGATGCGTCCAGCCATGCGGAACACCTCCTTTAGCTTACTCTCCGTTACATTGTAGTCAAGCTACAATCAACGAGAAAGTATTATTACTGTCATAATCAATTTTACCTGTAACCAGGTTGTTGATTGGCAATTGTATGAAGTCTTTAAAGCCATGAGTGCCTACTACATTACAAAGGGACAATAAAACGTAGTACAGTAGGCTTATAAGGCCACACCTTGTGTAATGGTACAACGGCCTTATAAAACGCCTCTACTGTGGGGAAATTATCATGGAAAAGCCTTTATTTGCTGCATGGCCAGGTGGCCTTATAAAACGCCTCTACTGAGGGGAAATTATCATGGAAAAGCCTTTATTTGCTGCATGGCCAGGTGGCCTTATAAAACGCCTCTACTGTGGGGAAATTATCATGGAAAAGCCTTTATTTGCTGCATGGCCAGGTGGCCTTATAAAACGCCTCTACTGTGGGGAAATTATCATGGAAAAGCCTTTATTTGCTGCATGGCCAGGTGGCCTTATAAAACGCCTCTACTGAGGGGAAATTATCATGGAAAAGCCTTTATTTGCTGCATGGCCAGGTGGCCTCTAGTGATGGGGACCACTGTATAAAGTTAGTCTACGCTACAGCACATTCTAGACACAGGAAAGACTAAAATAAAACACTAATATTTTAAAGGCACATTAACTACAAATTTACCACAGGATTAGAAGTAGTCTCCAAAGATTTCCTAAAATGCTTACGATACGATTCTCTGGTGCTAATATATCACTCCAAACGTCAAACGACACACACCAAAATCTCAGACAATTATTGGTCTCTGTGATTACTTTTGCATGACACTACTGTTTGTTCTTTGTTCAAGGTCCTGTCAGTTACTTAATATCAAACAATTAAGCAACAGGAATGTTGAGATACATTGCACGTATATTACCGATTTTAGCATGGGCGACAATAGGATGTTTCAACAATTCACACGCTTCGTTAATCCAGCCAAAACCATTAGGAACCAAAATGCGTGGATAAACGAGATGACTCGCTGTAGAGACAGTAGCGCACTTACATTGGCCACAAACACCTGGTCGGTGACGCAGTTCGGGTCGATGCCAAGCTGCTGCAGGATCTGTGGGTTGATCCCGGAGACGGGGGTGTTGGCAACCCCACCCCCGGTAACGCCCCCCATGTTGGCAACGGGACTTGCTGCCATATTCCCCATCATCGTACCCATCCCCATCCCTCCCCCGCCACCCACGTTGCCCATTCCCATCCCCCCTGCCATGCTCAGGCCCCCTCCCCCGGCGCCTACCCCCATGCCGCCAGTTGGTCCCATTCCACCTCCACCCATTCCCCAGTTGCCCATACCCATGTTTCCACCACCACCGCCGCCTCCCATGTTGCCGCCTCCCATGCCGCCTCCCATTCCAGCACCGATGCCAGGGCCCAAAATTCCATTGCCATCTCCCATCTCATCCATCCGCATCATCTTCTGATGTCTCATTCTGTCCTTCTCTCGTTCCTGGGAAGAACGACACAACACAGTTGACACCGTACATATGACACAATCAATTATTCATCGTCCACGTCTAGTGGACACAATTAAGCTATGTACAGTAAAAGCAGGTTTACACGAGCATTTTTTTCTGTTTTGTCAGGCTATAGCGTTGCATGATACAGTGCAACTAAAATTGTGAGTGCGTTTAGACTAGTGACATGTCTAGACACTGCAACCAACATCTTGACTTGTGGTACTTCAGATACGAGTTCAAATGAAAAGTCACAAAACATGCACTGGCAGTACATCGCTGATTGGCCATTGTCAACTGTTGGCTCCAGTCCCAGTTCTCACCGACACAATCGTTCCAAATACTGGCCTCGCTAATCAGCATTGTGTTTATACGACTGATTCTTGCAACACTGTGAAATTGCTCGTGTTAACCACCCTTTACCCATCTGATTCTGACAACAGGCGTATCTTGAAAATGGAGATAAACTACACTGATGGGTGTAGTCTGAATTAATTAACTTGTCACAAACATACAAAACCTAAAATGTTGTATTATGTTTCAGCCAAATTTGCAAACAGATTGCAAAATTTAAAAGTTGTAACTGAACATTGGAACTTAAATATCTTGTTTGTTTATACATAGGAAACAAATCTGTCAGAATTGCCATCTTTATAGTAAGGCAATGCTGCAAATTTTCTATGTTTATTTACAATATACGATCTCAAACACATGAAAAGCCAAGTCTTAAATATTTCTTTAAACCCACCTCTCGGACGATGATACTACGGCCGTTGATCTGTGTCTTGTGCAACTGTTCAATGGCTTTGAGGGCGTTATCAGCACCACGGATTTCTATCACACTGTACACAATCAGGTATAAAGATCAGAAACATTCTCAGCACTACGGATCTCTACCACAATGTACACATTCAAGTATAAAATTAAATACAATATACCATGATTTCTACAGAACAGAAAAAGGCATCCAAAAGGGGCACTTCTATAATGTGACTACTTAATAATAAATAATATTGTTATTTGAGTTTCATCCCTCAAGAAAGACGTTACCTTATCAGATATTTCAACAAGTGTCTTGAGAGGTTTCAGTGATGATGTCCACTTACCCTGCACCCACTGACTTCCCTTCTGGGGACTCGTAGATTTCCACAAATGTAACAACATTTCCAACTGAAAAATGGCAACAAAAGTAAAAGTTAGTATTTATTCAAATGATACAGTCACACTGCTCACCAGCACAGACCAGCACACAGCGGTGTTATCTTATTCAAATGATACAGTCACACTGCTCACCAGCACAGACCAGCACACAGTGGTGTTATCTTTATTTATTCAAATGATACAGTCACACTGCTAGAGTCCAAGCTCACCAGCACAGACCAGCACACAGCGGTGTTATCTTCGTTTTCCTGGTGATGTTGTTGTCCTTCAATAATGGTTTCAGTCTTGCTAGCAGGTCCTACGTTTGCACAACTCATGAAATGACTGAATTTGATTCTTTGTCCCAGAGCGTTGCATCAAGATACTTCAAGACATGACAGTCTCTGGCTCTTTCCCAGTGATGGATATAACAGGCAATAAATGAAAAAATTCTTATATGGTGGCCAGCACATACAGTAACACACTAGCAACTGGCAAAATAACGAGTGCAATAGGAGAACATTAACATACCTTTCTCGCGGAAGACATCCTTGAGGTCTTGCCACCGAATGTCATATGGAATGTTTGACACGTACAGCCTCACTTTGGCATCCTTTTCCCTCATGCCATGACCCCTGCTGCTGCGCCCCCCATGGTCCCGATCCTGCCTCCGTTCTGACTTCTTCCAATCACGATCACGGGGTGAACGTGACCGAGACCTGGACTTGCGATTTCTAAATGAAAAAGAAAAAAATGGCATAAGTTAAAATTTAGTTAGTTATGTTAACGTTTTAATAATTTTGACATCAAAACGTCAAGACCTTTTTAACACTTGTTTCTTCACCTGAATATTTGTATTATGAGCATTTCATGTAGAAGTAAAATAATTGGCTTCTATCAATATTGCTTAGTGGACACCTTTCAAAGGTTTGAGTGGTGACAAATTGCTAGATATTGTAATTGCAGAACTCATCCAGACCCAGGCCAATTACCCCTTTTTGTCAGGCTTACTTTTTTCACCCAGCATGTTGTCTCACAGGTCTTGGTAGTATGATGTTTGTACTTTCTCAATGAAACCATGAAGGATGATATGTTGGAGATGTTCAGTGAAACTTTGAATGAATTCATCAACTGACTGATGGATGGTTTCTAACGTTGATCTGTCTGTTGTTGTCCACTTTTTCAATTTCATCAAATGCATTGAGCATTAGTTCTTGAAAGAGCTCAACACATGGACACTGATTGCACTGGGGGAGGCAGTCCAATGAGGTATCATGTACATGTGATTTACCATAAAAATCAGGTATATAATTCTATTAAAATTTTATTTTGATGTCTCCGCTAGCTACAGATCATCACACTATTTATACAGATATTAAGTATACCAACAGATACAGATAATTACCTTATGGGCAGAGAATATGCAGAGAACAAAACACAGCACATTCTAGGAAGGCAGCCCCCATTTGCATACTGACAGATCATGTGACTCATTTAGTTCTTACCACATGACTAGAGTGACGTGAGATGATGGTGTATTTAAAATGCCGTAACTCTTAAAGTATTGCAATGCGCATGATAAAACTTTCAGTGATTATTGCCAAATATGTATGCTAAAAAAAAATCAACAAAATCTGAGGTACATGATTTTTATTAGGTCAGGTCAAAGATTGAAAAAACACCATGTTTCTAACATTCTTGTTTGTGTTTTATTATCCACACAGATAGACATTTATCAGAGATTTAAAATGACACCAACATCACATCTCTACTCTAGGTTACCTAGGAGAGGAGTTATAACACCGGGAAGGTCGTTAGGTAGTTAAGGTCGGGTTAAACTTTGATAACCTCTATCTCTGGAAAGGAAGGTCACATTGAACTGAAATTTGGATGGGAACATTGACTCATGAACATAAACTAACATACTGAATTTCATAAAAATTTAAGGTCGTAAATTTCACCGTTTTTGATTGATTTGGCATGGAATGCCCCTATTTAACCCTGCGAATGACCACTGGGCTGAATTTGGCCCACATGATCAGTGCAAAAAGCATTCCAGCTGATTTTGGATACACTCCGTCACCAGTACATCACACAGGAACAAATAATATAATTGAAAAGATGAATCACCTTTGTTCTGATTCATATTTATTCACGAGCATAGTCAATGATAGCTAATGATGATCTAGCTTACAAAACATGTCACATAATTGGTGTCCATATTTGGCTGAGCTTTTACTATGTTCCGAAGCACCATTTTGTGTTCTCTTTCATTCTGTGTCTGTTCACTGTTTCCGCGTCAATATTTAAACAAATTGAATGACAGCATTAGTGAATCACGTTATTATATTAGTTCAGACAGTTAGAACGATATTGTGGGTTTTTCTTGAGGTAAATATCAGCAAGTTACCATCGCGGTTTCTGCTGGCTTCAACAGTCCACACTGCCATGGTAAACGACGCAGGAAATATGGGCCTGTCTGAATCGGCAGTCCGGTTGTAGCTGATATGTATGGCATAATTATTTGGTAGCAGGGTGAAAATAAAAATGTTTGCTTTCTTTTTTGATGAAATTAAAATAGCAATATCCCTTTGATCAGATTATGTGCTGTAGTCTTTTTCGCAACAAAATGATACCTGAATCACATTTGTGCAATAATTATTAACAATCTTATGATTTTTTAAAAGCACCCTTATGAATAACTCCAATTTGTGTACAGTGTAGAAATTTATCATTGGTCACTCCTAGGGTTAGTGCTGTTCGTTATTTTTGCTATGTGACTGATTTTACTCTTCGCGACCTGCATAATGTAACTGGGAAATATTATACGCTAAATTATTAGCGTTTTCAAACAAATGTTCTAAGTAATTCTTGAAAAACATACAGATGCATTAAGAATGAAACTGTTTTTATACTAAACATCAGACAGGGGGTCAATTCCATTTTGTCAACTCCAATTCCAGTCAATTCAAAAAAATCAATTCTAATTCCGCCTTACAATATATATATATATAGTTTATGGTATATGCTGACACTTAAAACATAACAAATACAACATGAACAAGGAATGCTATGAAAAAAAACATGAAATCGGTGCAAAAGCAAATTAGAACTAGGACCTTTATTTTGGATGGGCCTATAAATTAAAGGGTATGTGAAATGAAATTTTTCCCCTCCCAAACTGCATTGCCCATACTCAAAAAATAATTTACTGCTATTCAAATAAAATTTTTAAATCCCTCGGTCACCCCGTAAAAGAGCTTATTTGATCATGTTTTGAGCACACAAAATGTACCAGTTTGTAGCGACATCTAGCGACTGCGGATGATATTCGCGACGTCACAATGGGAAGGCCAATCTCGCAACACAATGTCGGATTCATCTGATTCTTCATGTGATGACACTATTTCGTATTTAAAAGATGTTGATAGTGATATTGGGGAGTGTTATGCAGACCCAGAGCCCTTGACCGGCACACAACCCTACATGCATGAGCCAGGGCGGAGACTGTGTTTGTGCGGGTCGAGGATAAACATGCTCTGTCCGACGGCGACGGTGCACAGACAGAAGCCGCCCCACATGTCTCGCAGTGATAATTTGTCTATTTAAATACTCTGTAAATTATTTTTAGTGCTAGCATTTTATAAGCATGCTATAAACCATTTATGATAAATATAAGCTGGACTTCGATTTTTCTCATTGTGGACCGCTGGCACGTTGAACTGGTAGCTGCAACACCATGGGTACTGGTACGGGTAGCGTCCGTATTAACAGTGGGGTAGATGGTTGGAATTGCAATTTCCTTCAACACCAGGCTCTTGGCGTATCCCATGTCGAACTTTAAAATAAATGCTTGCTGCATATGAAAACAGATTATTTTAAATGCCAACGTGCACGGGTTCTGTGGAGGAATTGGGCCCATATCTGTCGACGATGTCTGTCACTTGTAAACTTGTGTATAGGCTTACTGTTTCACTTGGCATATTGCTGCACTCAAACACTACACAACGATTTATCATGCCTGCACTTGCTAAATATATGTAATAGTTCCAAACTATCCGAATTTTATAACGAAAAATATGATGCTGTGTTATCAATGGGTGGATTAAAAGAATGTAAACAATGGCGCTGTTGAATGTCATTATTGTAATTTCACTGCAGGAGGTCTTTAATAATAGACCTTTCCAATACCTCTTCATTTTCTAAAAAAAAACGGCCAAGCGCTACTAAAAACACAACTCATTAAATGATTAATCAACGACACTGTGCTCACCAAATAGGTATCACAAATGCTACATTATACAACATACGTCTTAGTAAGCAACTATTATAAGAATCACCGATGTCTTACTTTTAAACATCTAGTAATCAAAAAGCTAGAAAATAAATTTGAGACAAAAGAAAACCACCGGGCCACGCTTGCCGGCGAGGGACAAGATGGAGTGTCGCCGGCAAATTTCAGCAGTTATTAGATATATTTTCAAACACTACGCCTACATAAATATATCGTTTCATGCTTCATTTTATACCAAATGTGCATACCGTTCCGCGGGGGACTTGTGCCTTCCAGAACGGTTGTTATTTTGAGTTTGATGCTCGTATGGATCGTAGGGTTCGTCCGCCATTTTCAAGTCTTTAACGGTGAGAGGGACAACGCATTAGTTCTACAATACCTTAATTTATCTTTTATATTAAAGAAAGTTGTGCTTGCATTTACATGCTATGCAAACTAGCGTATCATACGTGCCCATTAATCGTAGTTGTCGTCTGGTTTTGTGACATGTTGGTGAATTATCGAATTGCGAACAGCAATGCGCGCATCCAAAATGAAACAATAACGCTCCCTTATAAGCGATTGTGTGGTTATCTGCCAATCCGCTGGGGCGTTCTTGTTGCATTAGGTTTTTCCGATACGCAGGCGCCACTGGTCGTAGCGGTTTATAGTGATTTCGGACGATTAGTTATTTCGGCCGCCCAGTTATTAACTTATTATGACAGCAAGTACGGTTTATTCAGACACGTTGTTATTTTATGCTACTGCTATCCCGAAATTTAATTTGTTGCATGAAAGAATAAGATATGTGCGCCATTG
>OY759273.1:4534896-4664896 GCA_963662155.1 Lamellibrachia columna
TCCTAATTGTCACTTGACCTGTACTATGACAATGAAGTCATTAGCACATCTGCTTTGCATGCCAAACTTCTGAGTTTAAGACCCAGGCCAAGCATGGTACATTTGGTGTAAAAACCTGACTCAACATTGGGTACTCCTGTACTGTATATCCCTTGTGACTTGGATGATGTCATTCTTGTCTCATTAATTGGACGTGTAGAAGAATCTCTGAGGACAATATGTACACTGTCAGTCGGTGATATGTTCAGAAAAGGCTTGTAAGGCCAACTTACTCTACTCATCACAACATATACACAGCCTAGTTGGTTAATGAAATATTTCCAAGTGCAGAAAAAAAACTAGATAAACTAATACTGAAATAGTCTGTAACAAGTACAGTAGTTATGTACAAATAAGTACTGATTGATTGATTATTTAATAGTTGTCATTGTTTAATTGAGCAAGCTCTGTTTACAATATTTTAAGAACATTGTTTATCATGCATCCTGTTGAACTTTGTCTATGTTTCTGTTACGTTGAAGACTTTCTCTGTGATTTGCTGCAAACAATACCCTGGCCATAATGAGTCACAAAAACAGGTGTCTACTCTGCTTCCAGTCAATAAACAACACTTACAGATATGACTAATTGGCTGAGGTCAGTTGCTGTTCATTGTGCTACTGTAGTGTTCAGTCATACTTGAATAGTCAACGCTTGTATGAGGTGTCAAGATTATGAACATATTGACATGTCGTGTAGATGTTAGGGCAAATGAAATCAAGTAACATTGCTGTTAAAGGTAAACTAGAAGTTATGCTTAACTTCTTAAAGTGCTTAAAACTTCACCCACTGGCAGGCGCGTTCATCCCAACACCAACTCAAGCCAGGTACTCAGTGAACTGGATCAACCCAGAGTGAACGAAATTGCCCATGCTTCGAATTGGCAGCAAGAAGATTTAAACCCCCTGATTGAGAGTCCAATGTTCTAACCACAACTGTAACCCACTGTGTCCATGAGATCTTGTGGCCAGCACCATGCTAGAGAAACAGTGGCACTAAATCGTAGAAAGACTACAGGCCTGTGAACAGTCCGTTATTGAACTAATTAATTAAATAGTCAGCAGCATGGCTGAATACTTCCTTTAGCAGTGAACGCTTGTATTCAGGTGAACAGATGTTCTGCTTGTTCGTGGGTGAAGTGTGAGACACGTAAGACATGTAATAGCAAATTACAAGATACTATAGGGCAAACATGTGACATGTTGGGGTTAATTGAATGTGTGCTCCCTAAACCCCAGGCTCCCGGATTTCATATAAAAGAGCTATTTGTAATCCATGCTAATAATTCTTGGGCTGTTCCCAGTAATTCCTAGTCTATATCAGCAATTTATAAACAATACTACAATTTAGTAATATTCGTTAGGAGAAATGTGCCAATGTACTCCATCAGCGTTAGCCAATAAAACGTGCGCTGGATTTGTAGTGTACATTTTTTTGCGCATTTGCATAAAATGCTTGCAATGAATCATGATGAATGAGCACTAATTGTACAGAATGGACGGTTTTACAGTGGAGCACTTAACGACTTGTGTACAGGTTTAATGCACCTTTGTGGATTCTGGGTGTGTCATGGCTGGAATGGCCTTCAGTTTATTGTCTACTAGAACAATGGACATTAAGAGCTGCATCCAGGGTAGGTTAGATATAAAGAATATATTATCAGTGCACAATTCTGTTTGGGAATGTACAACGATTGATTAACCATTTTATGACCATTTTACGTGGCATTGTGACACTGAATTTATTAGTCTAAATTTATAACTTCTTGGTGGTTTATATAATATTCATACAACCATGTTGTAACTGTTAGTGTTAACTAGCTACATAGGGAAATTAAAAAATTACTATCTTTTGTTTGGTGATCTGTACATCACTTGGGTTCGTGTTAAGTGTTGCTACGTTTGTAGACGTATAGTGCTGTGCATACACGTACCTGCATCTACAGCTGCGCACATATTGTACATACAAATGTTCATTGAGTGACTGGAACACCCTGACTCTATAGACAGGCCTGTTAAGTTAACAAAATGTGGCTTCTTCAAACATTGTTATTCACCAACATTGAACATTGTGGAATGCTGAGCTCTGTTCTGACGGCGATATTGTTTTGTGGAAACACTGCTGAACAAATATCTATACAGTGTTCCAAGGATGTAACAATGTAATTACGTGGAGATTATTTTATGTACTCAATAGAAATTTGTAAGCAAGAATGTTTAGTTCCAGGCTGATAATTATTATTATTATTAAAACTGGCTTATCGATGTAACATTACTAAAAATATTACTAACTGTATTATCAAATCAAATTTATTTTGAAACAGCATATCTCTAAAAATAGAATCAGGTGTTTACAATAAATAAAAAATTATTAAATAAAAAATTATTAAATATCTATATACACAGATTGAAATACTTACATTGTAAACTAACAATCATTCTGCATTACATAAATCACGGAAAGGTGTCAAAGAAGTTAACATTGGGATTGAGAAAATCGAGATTTTATTATGAGATGTGTGCAAAGTGATTACCAGCTACTTGTTTCAGACAGCAAACACATGTGTAACCTTTGTATTGTCAACATTTGAGCTGCATTGATTATTCACGCATACATGACATATTACTATTATTGATTATGATTGTTACTGCATGACGTCATATCTGGGGGGCATCTCGGAAGCAGTTGACTTGACCCTGCTAATTATAGAGTAATTCTATTTAATTGTGTTGATGCCTTTTCATTTTCTAACAGGTTTGTTTTTTGTAGACTGTAATTATGTTTTAATACCAGTAGTTTGTGCCATAGCTTCCCTGGTAACAGTATCCATTGTTATAAATGTGTTATATTCTCCCCACTTTTAAAGGTATCATTATACCCTAAATTCTACATTTTAAAACCATATATATGAATGAGCCAAGTTTGATTCCACCGTCATCAGGTCATCGACATCAGATACCCTCAGCGAATCTCGAACAGCGCCCTCTACCGAAAATGTGCATGCAACCCACTGAGTTTGTCTGCCAGTGCAGTCTATTTGGACATGTGCTTCGCTTGCCACATGAAGCCCCTGCACAGGTGGCCATAGACCTATATTTCACACCCGCTGACATTGCTGGCTGGCGAGGGTGACCACAAACAACACTCCCAACTGCCCTCGCTGAAGATCTGCAGGCACTTGGCAAGCATCTTCGAAACCGGCAAGGTCTAGACTGAGATCACATAACATGATTTATGTATGATATTGCTAATTATATGGCCTATGAATACAGAAATTATATACATTATTTGTGCGTAGAAAAAAATAACAAAATCATGAGTAATGTTACATAAAATGTTATTTTATTTTCAATTAACACATTCATTTATTAATAGTCCTGCTCTGAGTTGATAATATATTCACAATTTACCATTTCATGTCCATCTGATAATCTCTACACAACAATTTAGCTGTTATCAGCACTTTATGCCCATGAATACAATTTACCTTAACATCCATCTCAAAGTTGCTAATATAATTTATTATTTCATGTCAGTTCAGTCACATCTCTACACAACAATTCAGCATAATATTATTAACTTGTTACACTCATATCAAGTCCATTGTCATTGTATAGAAAGCAAGCCCAGTAACAGTAACTTTGAACAGTACCAGTAATGGAACTGAGTTGAAATCTTTGATATTGAGCCCCAGTCTGCATAATGATATTGCAACAAGCGGAGCCTTTTACTGGTCAATCCTGCTTGTAACTACATTTGTATTGCTTAATCATAACTCCAAGAACTCCACAAATAAATCCTTGCCTAGCCTTTTATTGCCTTCCTAATTGTCTTCGAAACCTGTTCACAATCATAACCCAGTTCATTGATGTCTTCTCCAATGTTATTGCTGGTATGCACTTACAGTTATTTTCCTTTATGGTTTCCCAGTTGTGACTGACACCTGTCCTGTTGTTTTAAAAGCTTGCTGCCTAATGAAACCATGTGCCACAATTATTTCTGTAATCGTTAAGTAATTATTACAGAAATAATTGAGGCACCATGGTACTATGTGCTAACAAATCGAGCAAATTCGAACACAATAATACACAGTAAAAGTTGCACTTGCAGATGAATGAGGATAGGATAATAATGCATTAATATATTGATTTTAAATTACAGTCTACATTTACATAAAATGGTACATCTTTTTTTAGGTTTTGATGCTTTATTGTTATACATAAGAAAGGTATTACGTCAGAAAGGTATTTCTGATGGTTTCTGATGCTTTAGACGTCAGAAATTTATTTTCTGTTGGTTTTTGTTGTGCACACACTGACATTTTGTAATGTCTATATGGCCAGTGGCTTCATCCTTAATGAGAGTATCACTGGGGTGTTAATCAAACTCAGATGACCAGTCATGCAGTGATCAGGTTCCAAGTATAATGTATAATCATCAACAACAAAGCCATGATGGTGTAACTGGTCTGTCCCCTGGGCTTATTTGACCTGAAATACTTGGTGCATGCTTGGTACAATTAGTTGCATAGATATTGCTGTTATGGCTGCCCAGGTTAGCTGGCCAGTACAGCTAATGTTGACCTCATTGTGGGTCTTCTCAAAACAATTTTTTTCATTGTCGTCATTATTCTGTGCATGTTTTTACTAACCCATGTTGTCTTTTTTATGGAGTCTGATCATAATAATAGTAATATTAGTAATAGTAATTACTAATAGTAATAAATAATAGTAATCCTTAGCCATATGTCTCAGCACCACTGTCAGTTATAAGGTGTTTTTATGCAGCTGCCAATGCGATGTTCGTCCTATGTTCAGAGGCAGTGTGTCCACGACAGGTAACACATTTACTCCAAGTGTGGGATCTTTTACTTCCCCTGGCGTAGCCACCAGGTAGACTAGAAGGGACCTACAGCTGTTAGTGTCTCATCCAATGTGGGGTCACTGGGGTGAATGAAATTGTCCACACTCTGAAATAGCTGCAGGTGGTCTCACACTCTGGTCTTCTTGATTGACAATTCAGCTCTCTAACACTATGCCACAGTGCCCTCTATCATTATTTCCACATTCAATGATCTGATGTATTTGGTCTGGCAGCGAACAGTGATGGCTTGACAGAAATGTATTACTTAATTTGTTTAAGAGAAGTTCTTGTTTTCGTTAGACAGTGGTAGATGTTCCCCGAGTGCATGTACCGTAAAATTACCGTTTAAACAGTAGATGATAACAAACAGTTGTGCTGAAAGGATCCTTCACAGCCCATATCAAATGTATTGTAAATGTATCAGAAGGTAATCTTGATATAGCATTACTTGCTGGATGTGAATGGTTGAGGGTCATTTGTAGCTGGATGTGAATGGTTGAGGGTCATTCTTTGTTGGGTGTGAATGGTTGAGGGTCATTCCTTGCTGGATGTGAATGGCTATGAGGCATTCCTTGCTGGTTGTGAATGGTTGTGGGGCATCACTTGCTGGATGTGAGTGGTTGAAAGGGATTCCTTGTTGGATGTGAGTGGTTGAAGGGGATTCCTTGCTGGATGTGAATGGTTGTGTGTCAGAGGTAGATAAACCCTTTATTGGTTTACTTTCCCAAGAAAGAATTGAGGGTTTTAGTTTGCATATTCCTGGGTTAGGAACTCCATGTGATGTGTCATATTTCCCTCACCATGCATGGACAGAAATAATGTCTTAATCTGTTTCTTGGTTCATTGAGGGCACTTTGTCATACCTTTGGGTATAGACACACACGTCACGAATGATAATATTACAAGGCAGTTTTCCATGCTTGCATATAATAAAATAATTGTTGATTCTTTCATTTGTTGTTGTGTATCACCATTGACTACGGTTCCCTCAGGCCCCTTTCACCCTCTCTCTGGGTACACAATGTGTCTGTGAAACACTAAATGGAGATTGTTCATGCATGTATGATAGATAAATATTTGTGGGTAATCAGCTTGTATACCCCTCCCCCCCCCCCCCCCCCCCCGTACTGAGACAGACAAGTACGTTACTCATTGCTGTCATGTTTTAGATTGCAGCTGGGAAGTTGGGACATTGGGCTACTAAACTCAGACAAGATAACAATTCTTGTACATTCTCCACCATAAGTGGTCAGATATCTTGATAGCTTTATGGTGCACACAAGCTGTCTGCGGCTAATGTAAGCAGCGAAGACTCGTACAACAAAACATTGGCCCTCCAATTACAGCCGTTTTGGCTCACTGTGGGCGTGGGACAGAATTAGAAATGAGTACAATGCTTTGGACCTTTTGGTTTATATTCTTTATTATGTTGATGAATGCTGTTCATGATATATCATGATTAATGTCTTTGCTCAACCAGGACTGCTAGTTGAAAAACTGTATCTACCAATCATCAAAGGTTCACTTTCAATGATCCAAGCTTGTAAGATGCCATTATTTGAGTCATGAATGTTAAAGACCTTCATGCCGTATTGTCTAGAAATATTGATCCAGATACATCATTTCAGTGCTTGAACCACGATTTCATTATGCAGTACTTTTTTGTGAACACGTCGCAAGATCTTGTCTGTCTGACATTATATGAATAAAGACAAGCTACATGTCATCATTAATATTTTATTTATCTTCTTTCCATGTAGGTGTTTCATAAATGCTAGCTTTATATACACTGTACATACGCTTGCATAATTGTATACGTATTATGTATATACATAATTGTATATAAGGCAGGAGACGGTTTGGTAGTACCTTGATTCTTTTTAGCCACAAATTAATATTTTACAATTGAAGTGATTCAGTGTGGTTCTTTTGTCATAAACTGTGCAATTAGACAAGGTTTACACTTTCCTTACCCACAATGCATCTAGCTCAGTTAACCACAGCACACAGTAGAACAGGTCTGGCAATCAGCTTCTGTTCTTTGTCATCAGATCGAGGTAGTTTTCCGAGGACATGCACACAGGCATGTTTCCTAAATGAGTTTATTATATTTGCTAAGGATACCTTGTCTCGGCATTGGTTCAAGCAAAATTGACATACCAGCCGGTGAGGTCACTTCAGGACACAACAATGGTTATGTGTGCACGCTCATGTGACTTTAATGCACTTGCAATTTGTATAGATCTGTTGAAGTTACCTGTTCCCGAAGCTACATATCTGCATGATACGGGTCTTTTTATGTTGGTAGATCATAGATTTTAAATGTTGTAGTATTAGTAACATATGCCGTAATTATGTAGACAACACTGATGGAGCTTGTGTTTTTAGCAATCCCAGCAAACTACTGAATTTCCTAACCTGATTTAAATGATAAAATACATTAATTGGGTACATTTTATGCAGTCGTAGCATTTGTTTTATTCATAATTGCAAAACAATTAAAAGAGCTAAATTCGTCTTGTGATTTAATTAATCTTTTATTCCATTACATTGTTTATTATATTTACTGTGACATTTCATATATTATGATAATTTATTTGGTAATTGATGCGGGTTTGATAATAGTGCTACTTATAATTTCTGCGGTACTACTTCCCAAACATTAGACTATGTAAGTGATGTACAATATTGTCAGTTCTGTTGGAAAAAATAATAATGGAATCATTGCTCAATGTTTACCATGCATAGTGCGCTGCATCTTTTTGTCAAAGTTGTGAGTTTTTGACAGGTGCTTTGTTCAGCCAGGTGTGTAGGCGGCCTGAGTCATTGCGGCCTTGGAGTGGTTGCTTGTAAGCTGCCATGCACACTGTCATACAGGCGGCACTCTAATGAAATGATTGAAACTGTTTGTCTGGACGGTTCGCATAGTGTCTGACTGTTTATAAAAAAGAGATGTGTGGTTATGTCCCAGTGAAAGTCTGCTGTTCATTGTGTCTGTTACTGCAGGTTTGTTGTAGATAATATAAAAGTTGCATTTCTAGATGGTGGAATTGTTATTAGGTTTTGTGTCGGTTTCCGTTCAGAGTAAATTGTTATTCTGACAGGATATTAAAAATTCCCAACTGCGTTCTTGTTGAGCTTAGTGGTAGAAGTGCATGGTCAAAGATGTTGTGTGTGAGGACTGCTGACTATTGTTACATTGATCTTTGCAACAGACTGTAGATCCATTGAAGCTATGCAGTGAGTAATAAAGTGAAGCTGTCTAAAGTTAAAGTACATTACGAAAAACTTGTCCTTTGACCGTGTCATGATGGCGACAGTGTAGGAGGACAGATTGAAGTGCCAGGTAAACAAATGGCACGTCCTCCCACACATACCTGGTGGGGGTGGTGACATGACATGACATGTGGTGGTGGGAACAAAGTTTGTCAGCAGGATGCTTACTGACATGGTGTTTGGTGTAGATGTAATGCAACGCTGTACTTGGCGGTAACTTTAGATCTCATCATTATACTTCTTTTGATAAAAAGGTAAGTTCCTATAGTGCAGCATCTAGTGGCTTCCAGCCTTTTGGGTGGCTCAAAGTATGTTACACTTCAACCCTGACATACCTGTTCCTTCCAACACCAACTCAACGTATTTGGGAAGTATTCAGTCCAGCTGCAATTACTACACAAAGACTACTTGTTCACATATATCCACCATTGTCTGTAGCCAGGTATTCAGTTATACAGCTGAGTGAATGAAATTGACCAAGCTTTGAACCTCGAGTCTCATCCACTTGATTGTGAGTCAGATATTCTAACCACGATATCTGACATTTGATATCTACCCAACAAATGTATACCTGTCGTGTATAGCCATAACACCATAGGCTTATAAATGTATGTACATTTGGCCATCAGATTGGCGGTCTAACATAGTCTAGGGGGCAAGATGAGACTCAGGTTTATGAAGATTGGACACATGCAAGATAAAGTTGTACCTAATGTAGGAGATTTGGATTCGGTTAATTCCAGTGGGAGAATTTCCCTTCATGTTTACTTGTCCTGGTGGCCTCAATCCTTCCCTTCATAAGTTATCCTGATCTCGTGACTGAGGCAGGCCACATCATTGTTTTCTGTAGGTTACAAGACTTACATAAATTGTCAACTTATTTCTCCTTTTCTGTGTGGGTCTCTTGACTTAGTAGCTGTCCCTCTCCACTCTGGGGACTGCCAGTGACACCAGGTATCAAGGAAGGCTTTGACTCCCTTTTTAAGATGGGGACTATTTCCTTTGTGAGTTTATTCCAGAGGCCATCAGGAATGACCTCATATGGCCAGCTGTGAATTGCTAGTGCAGATGTGTGATGAGATACCTTGCTGGCTGGACAGGATTATTGAGTAGAGTTGGTGCATCTCCATGTATATCTGGTGGAACCAGGTGAGTGCACCAAACCATGCAAAGAAACGAGACATATCTTGGATCTCACCATGCTCACTTGGTGCGACTCTTGGTGTGACGTACATACATTGATAATAAACATCAACAATTTATTATTATTGAACTGAATGTCCACTAAAATCGACTCGGTTACCTTGTAAAGTGAATTTTTTTGTGATTTGATCACACAGCTGAAGAAACACAGTGATCATCTTCATAAATCTGCTGTGCCTCATGATGCCACCTTGTGGAAAATAGCAGTCTCCAATGGAGCCTTAATGGCCATACTGCTTCCTTGACTTCTTGCACAAACGTGAGACTATTGGAAACCCACCTGTTTGATCACTGACTCAAACTTAATAATTACGAGATGTTAAGGATCCGTTGCTTCATGTGGAGCAGTATACGAAACGCCACAGCAGTGTAATCGATGGCCGTCTCTCGTTGCTTCAACAAGGTGACATTGGGTGTCATCTGTTTCTTTGCTGTGCAGACAAACACAGGTGAAGAAGATGATGGATTAGTGAAACCCAACTAATGTCTGCTGGATGGCAGTGTGCTGTTTTGGACTGGGCTAATTTGGTACTGTAATTATGATCTTGAGTTCTTCACCACATGTTTCAGTCTGGGCTACTTGATCGATTCTTTCATTTGTCTGCTATGGAGGGAACTGTAAAGCCTTTTGAGCAGTCCCAAGGACTGGATACAGCACTCCATAAAACACCTTTTTTCCCTAAGCAATATTGTTGATACTTAGCTATAGCAACAACACTGAGTTGATGGTAGATTACATATCGATACCATGTGTGGGACGGAGATAGTTTGCTTTCCTTCTTGTCACTAGTACCAGACAGTAGGGACCTACAGTGTTTACTGCATATTGTTGTTATTTCAGTAAAGTTTGATCAGTTTCTGTTGACTGGGTAGACTGTCAGACACTTGGTCAACAGGTGAGAACCACATATATATATAATCAAGTCACTGTGTCAATTGCTGCATCTTCTCATTTCTTTCTCTTCTCTGTCAGTCTTGGTATTGGACTGATGTGTGTGTAGATGTTGCAAGGCCTTGTTGTGTCATCTTGACTCGTTAATCTTGTCATTCCTTCTAGTGGTCATCACTCCTGACCAGTGGCTGTGATCACTTACTCTTGTCCAGTCTGATTACTTTCCATCATTTGCTCAATATGTGATTTGAAATGTCTGCAGGTGACATCAGTTGTGTGTGAACCAAGTTGTGGAATGTAGTTAGTAGGGACACAGCCTGGATGTTTGGGTGTCTTATCTTGAGGTGTCTTCAGTCAATGGATTGTGCAATTGTTTTGAACACTCATGACATCTCACTGAATGATAGCAATAAAAAACCTGCTGTTCGTTTGACAAGGGTCATTAAACAGGGATGTGATTATTCTCCTTGTGTGATTATTATCTGTGTGTGCCCCTTATACTGGGTACATCAGCATATGCTTGGCTGCTTCTGTTGAGTTCTTCACAGTCGTCTCTGTGTTGACTTCCTGTGCTTCTGAATGCTGCTGGTTCAATTAACTTGACTGCTGGCGATGTTTTGTTACAAAGTGCTAATGTCTGGTCATGATGTACTCATGTAGATGTTATGGCAGGTAATCTAGGAAGATGTGTACAGAATTTGGTTACTCGTGTCTTTTGTATTATTATGTATGTACTAAAAACTGCCCTTTTTCAGTTGACTAACACAGAAGTTTGTATTGTGTTTCACCTCTGTACAACAAGTTTTTGTTGTGTTTCACCTCTGTACAACAAGCGTCACACACCTACAACACAAACTTGGCTGGCAGACATTAGAACAATGACGATTACAACACTCACTTTCTTCTACAAAATTAAACGTAACCTGAATATTTCTCTGCTAAAACATCTTATAGTCCCATGCACCCTTGCAAAAAACAGCAATCCTGATAAATGTATATGAATATAAGCATGCGTCAACACATATGCGTACTCTTTCTATCCTAGAGTCATAAGAGCCTGGAATCTACTCCCCACTGAAATAATAAGATTCCGTTCACCCCTTCCAACTAGCTGTGAGCACTGTCTATCTTGCCCCTCCAGCTCACCTCATTCATCTGTAAGGAGGATATCTGATTTTAATATACTTTTAATTGCACTATTTTTTTTCAAAATTTATTATATCCCACATTTATATGCACCTTTTTTATGTGCACCAAGCACCACACCACACCCCAGAAGGAGCTGTTTGGAGTAAGAATACTGAAGACTGAAAAGACCAATCTTGAGTTAATTTACTGCAGCCCATTATGGGGGTTAACACGTAACAGTTTGCATGTAGTGCATATGAAGTAGGAGCATACCCAGGAAAAAATTATTTTAAATTTCGAAACTAAAATAGTGCAAGTAATACATGTGGCTAACATCAGATAGAGATCACCAGCTGTGTGAGTCCACAGCATGTTACATGTTTACCCGGTGTGTGTGTGGGGGGGTCTTCAGCATCCCTTGAATAGACTGACCTAGGTGTTTTTGTGTTCCTATTGATTGACAGTTTGACACAAGCGACTGGGCTACATTACCCCAGTCTTACAGGGGTAAATTTGCTCGAATGATGAGAAATACTTCCCAGTTGCTATGCTGGTGATATGCATTTCCACACAAGACTTTGTACAAATATTTGTAATAACAAATATGTATGATGTGATAGTGTCAGTTTAAACACCTAAGATGTGGAGATGTCTCACTCGCTATGAGTGTAAGCTACAGCGGCCATTTGCTAGGTAGGTTGACTGAAAGGCTGGAGAAGGTTTGTCTGATGAGTTATTGTCCCAGCACCCTGAGATTGCTACCCCTGCAGGATGATTTGAATGGGTAACTGTCAACTCATGTACATGGTGATAATATGAGGGTTAATTGGTCTGTTGGGGATGGGGGTGGTTTGTGTGGGTTTGTGCACATGAGAAGTGTTCAGGTCAGGTCTAAATAATCTACGTCCTGCAATGCCTGTATGTTGAGATTCACCTGTAAAGATGTTTTTACAGGTGTCAAAGATTAGTTGTGGTGTTGTGGTAGGTCTGTCTGTTTGTCCATGGTGACATATATATTTGATGTGGCATAAGTAAACGTCATCCTCTCCCTCAATGACAAATGCAGTGTAATTGAACAAGTAAACATACTCTTGTTTTGAAGTTCCCTGGTCTCATCTACCTGATCAGCAAGGACAACATTGATTACCTTTATCACCTGTGCATATGACATAAACAATATTCACAACACGTATGATGATACCTATTGGCTAAGAATGAAACTACGTTTGCGGGTTGTGTTTGCGATATATTTATGATGTCATTGATATGTTTGTGATCTAACTGCAATGTCCGAAACTGGTACATTTTGAAATTGGCCATAACAATATTTTATATTTTAAATAATGATTTCCACAAGGGGTTGTTTTACTTATAAATAATGTATGTTTTATGACAATAGATAATAAAACTGACTACATACGCATTTACCTAAGTAAAACAAAATATGTATGTAATAAGTTTTATTATCTATTGTCGTAAAATAGACATTATTTATAACACGCACCTGTTGGCTAATTATGAAACCATGATTGCGGGTCTTAAAAAAATCATGTATGTGAATATTGTCTGTTGCCCTGAGAGACAGCCATGAAGCCAGCTGTGGGGGCAATCCCTTCATCTCCAACTCCACCAACAAGTCCTAGTGTCCCATCTGTTTGTCTGGACAGTGTATAAACAGACAGGATGAAACACACAGCTAATAGTGCAGGTGGCAGGGGAAAGGTGGAGGGTGAAGCCAAGGAAGCCAGGGTTTGTAGGAAGTGCTGGGAAGCCAAATATACCGGGGAAGCCATGTCTTCAACTTGGGAGGTGTTGGGAGAGAGGCATTACCTGTAGTGCATCACTGATGGTGCAGTGGAACAGAACTTTGGCTTGGGCTGGTTGGTTCAACACATGGTAATATCCTACTTTCTGACTAACCTTAATGTTTACCTATACCTAGAGCACTTCAGTTGAGTTGATTATTGTTTATAAACATATTGAACATGATAGGAGAAGCACATAAAGTAGGTGCGCATGTGCAAATTGGCAGGGTTAGATTAAACTATATATATATATATATTATAATTAGTTACGTGATTATTATCTCTTATCATAACACGTAACAAATAGTATTTTTATTGTTTAAAACTAATAATAATTCTAACAGTATCTAATTCTACCACAATAATCGGGTCTACGACTTTTCGTCTAACGACATTTGGTCTAATGCGACAATTCGTCTACTACGACATTTGGTCTAACGGGACAATTCGTCTACTACGACATTTGGTCTAACGGGACAATTCGTTACTACGAACCACATTAGCGCATATCAATCACGTATGGAGATCACACGATGCACAAAGTTTTATAGTAGATGTACTATAAACACATATTCAGTGACTGTCATATAACGATAAAAAAATTGATAAACTAAACGGAAATACGTAGTACATCGGCTATATGGAAAACGAAAACACCACGGTGCTCCCCGATATGAGTATGTCACAGTAGGACCAGGGATCATCGCAAAGTTTGGTGCAGTAAATGTCGGTGATTTTCGTTTAGTTTTCATTGTTTTATCACTGGGTAAGTGTTTATTAGGGGTTTCATTGTGCGTCATGTAATCTCCGGATGCGCTGACAGTCAATTGATATGCACAATATTGGTAAACACAACTGTAACTAAATAAGCCAACGAGCTGTTACAACAAACTCCCCCTGCACGCATCCTTCACAATAATAAGCAATACAGCATTATTTATAATTGTTTAATGAAAAATAATAAATTAGGAAGGTATTGTTACGGTTAGTTGTTCGTTGTATGCCTTCCATATTAGTTCCGCATTAAGTATTTATTTGCATCTGATGATAACATTATTAAAATGTTTACTTTAAATTTGTTACACGTATTATTATGTATGTGATTGATGTTTTGAGAATAAAGATGTTTTTCCAACTGCATCATACTTATTCTGCTGCCAGGTTGCGAGCTCATGAAACACACAATAGACACAGTCCTATTCTGCTCCAAGCAGAGCTCACAAAGAGGCAATTGTAGCAGTTGAGGTTTCACTTTCAACTGCCTGAGTAATTATGAAAGGCTCTTTGTATCCTCTCCCAATTGCGGTGTTTAAGGTGTCGTTTTGAAGTAACATTTGTCTGAAGAAGTGCTAGGTCGATCGATAGCAATACGCGATTGATTGTACAAGAGTTGCGTTACTTCTACGTGCGATATCAAAATGCAATTACTCCACGAAGTAATATTGAAGTTGTGTTTCTTTGTGTTACACTCACGATGAAACAAACAGTGAACACAAAATTTGCTAAGTGCACTTTATTTCAATCTCAACACCTTTTAAACCAGTTGCATGGGCAACACGTTCATAGTGTCTGTATTTTATCGAACGAACACCACGTCTCTGCGTATGTGCTATGGCTGAATTTTTTACGAGTAGTGGCAAACCGAAATTAGCGTTAGATGGGTATTGCTATACACAAAATCGAACAGAGAATCAACGTGTATACTGGCGATGTGATGATAGACTGTGCAGAGGCAGAGCGGTAAGCATTGGGCAAAATGGCACAGCGACACAGGACCATCATCATGCACCGAATACCGCAGAAGTGAAAATTAAAATCCAAAAGTCGAAGATGAAGAGCGCCACTGATAGCACAGAATCCACAGCTTCAATCATCAGCAGATTTATTGCACGACCTTTGCACGCTAACTCCGACTCATCACTCCCAAAACTCAACAGCCTCAAACGTACGATCCAGCGTGCTAGATGTCAGCACATGCCGCCGCTTCCATTGACTACCGTAGACTTGAGGGTCATTGGAGAAACACGTCGACCGGTGAACCTTGGATCATCCGGGAGGTCGAGGTGCCAGATGAAGACGACAACAACCAAGTACATCAGATGAAGACGACAACAACCAAGTACACCAGATGAAGACGACAACAACCAAGTACATCAGATGAAGACGACAACAACCAAGTACATCAGATGGTCATCTTGGCTACGACCCAGAACCTGAAGTACCTGGCAGCTGCGACGGTTTGGTACGGGGACGGAACCTTTTCGATAGTCCCATCACTCTTCTACCAACTCTACACAATACATGCTCTTGTGTTCGGCAATATTGTTCCGCTTGTGTATGCTCTCCTTCCTCGCAAGACGTACACTTGCTATCACGAGATGATGCAGACCATCCGCGATGCCATCGTCAACGGCAACTGCAACTTCGCTTGACGACATATTGCTGCGACTTCGAAGGTGCCTGCATCCGTGCTGCTCGCGCCGTCTTCAGTGATGGCCTCATTGTACAAGGCTGCTTCTTTCATCTGTGTTAAGCAAACTATCGCCAAGTCGTCTCCCTGGGACTCCGTAACAAGTACATGTCTAGTGAGGAGTTTGCCCTCGACTGCAAAAAGATAACTGCACTAGCCTTTGTGCCTGCCAACGACATCTGTGCCACATTTGATAAGCTTCGTGCCACAATTTGCAACGACGCAAAGCCAGTCGCCAAGTACTTCGAGCGGACTTACATTGGCAGACAGAGAACTGTCATGCGTGGCCCGAGGCTCGCCATTGTAAGGAAAACGCCCAAGCTCGCGCCGAGAATGTGGAGTGTGTACGACCGTGCTGTATCTGACCAGCCACGTACCACCAACAGTCTGGAGGGATGGCACCGTCGAATGGGCCATATCATGGGAAAGACGCATCCCAACATATTCGAATTTCTGCTGCGCCTGTGTGATGAGCAGTGTCACACAGAGTTGACCATTCAGAAGCTCGTTGCTGGCGATGCCGTGGAACCTCCCCGCAAGCGAATGCGCATCGTCACTGACCGGATATCGCGAATGGTGGCGCAGTATCACGAACGAAACACCATGGATTACGTGCTTGGCATTGCGCACAACATCACATACGTAATGTGAACATTTTAAACAACAATACAAGGTTTGAACTTACATGAGTTACACAATTTGTGTTTAATGGGTCGTCAAGATGATTCGTGTATTTACTTCCGTCTGTTGTGCAATAAACGATTTAAAAAAATATTATTATTTATTTATTGAAGCCTAGATCAATGCCTTGTTGGAAGTTGACAGAGGGAGTAATACGGAACAGCGTCCTTGGTCATTAACAATATATCCGCGAGACCAGAAGACTCTGAATCATGGTTTCGTTGCAGCGCCGGGTAACAGCGAAGACGAAGTGCAAGTGACCTGAATTGCAACGCCAACGCCAAGTGACCTGAATTGCAACGCCAACACAAATGTCGTAGTAGACGAATTGTCCCGTTAGACCAAATGTCGTAGTAGACGAATTGTCCCGTTAGACCAAATGTCGTAGTAGACGAATTGTCCCGTTAGACCAAATGTCGTTAGACGAAAAGTCGGACACCCCAATAATCACATTTATTTAACCAAAACATAATCAGTTTTTATCTTTGTAATAATAATGTCAATCAAGGTTTTGTAATGGAATGCTGCCTTGGTATCCTATAGGTGGGGTATGTTACTGAATACTGTTGTGTTGTGTTACATAAAATCCTCATTGCCAGTGGTGCAACTGAGGTGCATACATGCGTGGGCGGGGGGGGGGGGTTGTGTGCATGTCTGTATTCATGTGTCAGGCTGAATGTCAGCCAGTACATATAACTTTTGAATAGAATTAATTTTGTCTGCCACAGGTGCAGTTTGCTTTTTTTGGCTATTCCAGTTATTGCCATTAACTTCCTCCGTCAGCCAGGCATGTTTTAAACATGTCCAATTATTAAATCTGTCTGCAGATATCCACTGCAATGTCTCCGCTAACACAGCGATTTCAGTTAGTGACATTGACTGCCTTTGTCAGTTCACCTGATGATGTGGCATGTTTTTAAATGGGATTGCTTAATTGGTCTGCACAAATGTGCTGTCACAAAATGTTGATGGTACCTAAATAGAGTGTTGCACATTGGCACACTTTTATAATGTGGCACATTTAGTCCCTAGTGTAATTTGCTGCCTTTCTCCTATTCCCCAACACAAAAGGATGTATGTGCTCTGATAGTCCTTGATGTCACCAGTAGGTGAGTGTTTGCGTTATCCTCCAAGCAACTGTTCGCACTATTGTTGACACCGTGGAACAGGAACAAAAACGATCTATTACTGCATTGTCAACCAATGCTTTTTACTGCTGTCTACGGCCCTAATGAGAATGACTTCTGTGTAGTTGGTAAATGGCTCTTCATTGCCACCAGCTGTCTAGGTGAACAGTATGTACACGGTGTAATCAGATTGTGTCTGCCCTTCTGTTTATATTCATATGCGGGCTGTCTATATTTAGCTGTCTGGATATGTCTACCTAGGGAAGCAGTACATAGAATATGAAGGAACAGATAGGGCTTCTGATCTCGATTGCTGTAATCTGCCGTTTGTGTTGAAATGATATTTCCTATGTGCGTCACTGGGGATTAGCTTACACTGTTTTATGTTTTGACCTTTCACAACTGACCAATAGCCAGTTGGCTGTATTTTGATATTATGTCCACAGGATGTGGACTTCATATGAGACTGACCACAAGATAGCCAGTTTGGCTTACACTGTTATATTTTGACATTTTGCCCACGACTACCATCTGTGGTCAGCTTTGATGATGGACATAGTCTCATATAGTGCATGGACAGAATGTAGTTCAAAATGTAAGTCAAACTGATGATGCAATTTACTATTAAAATGCTTAATTACTGACCTGACAAATCTTCAAAGATACCAGCAATTTATAGATTGATTTAGCTCAACATTCGGTCTGGTTGCATTTAGACTTGCAACAGGAAACATCTGGATTTGTGCCACTGCTTGATGAAGCAGGCTATCAAGTTGTTCTTGGGGCCCTTAATAAACCCTAAATGGGTACAGTTGTGTGTGAAGGCTGTCAGCACTGGACACTGATTGTACTAGCTGTCAGTGCCAATTTGTACCAGCTGGTTTGTAGAGGTGGTGATTATGTCAGCAGGAAACATTAGCCTGGATGCCAGTGCATTGATTTCAGGGTCTCAATTGGTTGTGTGACCCAACTTGTGATTCAACAGTTGGCTTGTGGTTGTTTGGTGTATGTAGTCCAGTGTAATATGTACCCAGGTAGGCAGGCTCCAGTCATGTAGAACGTATAACACGTAATAATAATATAATAATATATGTGTCCAGGTAGTCCAGGTAGTCCAGTGTAATATGTACCCAGGTAGGCAGGCTCCAGTCATGTAGAACGTATAACACGTAATAATAATATAATAATATATGTACCCAGGTAGTCCAGGTAGTCCAGGTAGTCCAGTGTAATATGTACCCAGGTAGGCAGGCTCCAGTCATGTAGAACGTATAACACGTAATAATAATATAATAATATATGTACCCAGGTAGTCCAGGTAGTCCAGGTAGTCCAGGTAGTCCAGTGTAATATGTACCCAGGTAGGCAGGCTCCAGTCATGTAGAACGTATAACACGTAATAATAATATAATAATATATTTATTTCCCACATTACATATATGTAGTGTATATATACATACATTGCTACTGCAGAACATTTCTAGACAGTGCTCATTTAAATCTTGTATATTTAAAAGATTAATAGTAACTATCATAGTGTGTATAATATTTTTTTTTATGCTGAAACGGAGAGAATTGAAGTCTAAAACATGTATAGAATGTATAAGTAACGATTTTCTTCAAAACACAATTGAGATTACCCACTCTCTTATAATTTACCAACTTGATGAACATTTTCATGAATGTGTAGAATAGGATGTTTTGATTTGGTTTATAACATTGTATTGAACCAAAATTACTGTTTTCTAGTACCCAGTAAGGTACACAATAAAATAAACATGAGCCCGGGAAACATTATAGTGGTCTTAAATGGGTAAACAATCTGCACGTGATATCCCCATGCTGTTTTGACTAAGTGGATGCAAGTAAATGTGCAAATAGATGTGCTGGCATGCACTTTGTGCACGCATATTTGCTTGCAGCATTGCGAGCCAGCACTAAAACATTGGTAATTGAAACATGCCTATTTTGATGCATTAGCAGAAACGTGATTTCTCTTGTCTGGTTATGTCTTTCCTGCATCAAACCCACATATCGAGATATTACTTCTAGCCATTTCCACTCACCTGAATAGCATATATTGGGTTTCTGGTGTGCACCCTTTGGCTATGCAGTTGTGTGCGTTGAAAACCTTATCCATTGACAAGTTGTACATATATATATATATATACATATATATATATATATATATATATATATATATATATATATATATATATATATATATATATATATATATATATATATATATATATATGTAAATATTACACACATCTATGGAACATAACCATTTATGTCGTGCGCTGTTGGTCAGTTGTCAAATTAAATAAAGATTTCACTTTGATGTTGATGTCAAGAACATTACCCATGTATTTTGAAAGACAACAATAATTTTGTTGAAATGTATTTAATTTCTTTGGCATCCGTTTATCTCGAAGGATAATGTAGCTGCGCCATCAGCGTTCGCACATCATCTGCTGTGACTAAAAAGTCCAATTTTTGAGTGGCAGTCTCTGTTACAGGTGTAGACAGTTTGATGTAGAGTTGTGGTAGTCAGTGGTAGTTTTCTAAGACTTCTATCTTATCCGTCCACTGTTTGTTTTTTCTTTCTTCTGCCTTCCTCATACCATTCTGCACAGTCTGTCGCTAGTTGTTGCGGTCTGCTGCAACAGAAATTTATTTATTGCTCTTCATTTAAGCTTACGACTGGGAAGCACTGATCATAATATGGACTGTGATTTGTTGTTGTGATGACAGCCGGGCATGCTAAGAGAGCCATAATTCATACCATGTGGATCTATTTGGGGTTAATTTTACCAGACTGAGATCCCTTATCCGGCCATTTAACATGACCTTCTGTTCTTTTCATCATTGTATATTAATTTTTTTGCGTTCGGTTCATTTGTCTGGTGAAGTAATATTTTTAGTTTATTTCATCTCTTTTCCTTTCAGTCTTCCTGTACTTTTTTGGGCTTCAGTTGCCAGCTTTAAAACCCCATTTATTAGAAGTGCAATGAGTGTGAAGAAGGTTGAACCTTGTGAATCACAGCTCACTCCTGAATGAGAACATAGACAGCTTCAATCCTCTTTTTATCCCCAGAGTTGAAAGAAACGCTGGAACTAGGGCTTTCTCAGTTGCCACAATAACTCTTTGGAGAATTCGTTCCCTGTTAGTATTAGATCTGCAGGAAACACACTAAAACATTGTCGTCATCTGAACACTTATCGTTTTAACTGTGTTTACCTTCCTTAGCATGTGTCCATCCTTCTGTTGACAACTGGCACATTTTATACTGATTCTGAGATTGCCTAACCTTCTGTGTGATGTGGCTCTGAGCCTCGGCTTCCAAGGATTGATATGATTGAGATGTTTTCTTGTTATTATTGTTGATAACAAAGAAACCTAGAACACTGAGAGTGGATCATCAATGCCCAGTGCTACAGAATGGTGCACTGATTCATCAATCATCAGTGCCCAGTGCTACAGAATGGTTAAGTGCACTGATTCATCAATCAACAAGGTCACAAAATTATCAACGATGAACAATGATTGTGATTAATTTGTACCCTCCCACTGTCTCCAAAGGGATGGGTTGTACTTAAGACGGGTAATCTCACATGGCAATAAGTGGTGTTTGTTTTCCAACTGAGGTATTTTTAGCCAGATCAGTTGGTTCCTTTTTTAGAATAACCACAAGTCCAGATGAGTTGGATATTTACTAACGTGAGGTGTATCTACAGACTGGTTCAAAGTTGTGTTTACAAAGCTAACCTGGTCCTTGAATGTGTCTAGCAGGCCGGATAGATTAGTCAACCACCTGTCAGAATATTTACTCACTGGGACCCTGTCCGGCATGGTCAAGTATGTATTTTGTAGGTTGCTTTGTGTTTGTGAGTGGGTAACTTCACTAATAAACAAGGGGCTATTTGTTATGGGGAAATGGCTTAGAGTATGTGATTTTTGTTAATGGAATGACCCCTGTCCAGTGGCTGGCAGTGGTCAGAACAGCTGAAAAAATATAGTTGAGGCCATGTTTACCAGGGGCAATGATCTAGTAGTTAATTACCCATCTGCTTTACAGGACCAAGCACATGTTTGGTGTTAAAACCTGGCTCTCCATCAACATTGGGGGCTGTAACCATCTTGACAGGATTAATGTTAATTGGGGACATATAAAAAAGAACGACTGAGGATGACATGCACCGTAGCAGTGACCACCCTGGCAGTGACCACCCTTGGTGCCAGCAGGGAAAGGTTGGCTTGGTGTGATGTTCTGGAAAAGACTTTACTAGTTGAATGAGACCTCATCAGGCAATCAGATTCTGGTAACCATGTTATATGCACAGACTAGTCAGTTAATAGAATGTATCGGGTGCTGGAAAAGAACAAGAGCCTGTGAAGAAATATGTTAGTTCATTTCTTGAAAGATATAAGTGGGCTCAGTTGTGGTCTGACTAAAAATAACTTAAGAGAGGTAATCTTTACATCTAGGAAAATACCCCAGTATAACTCACTATTTCTTTATCCATCTTCTACTTGGCCTTGTACTGTGCATTATCATACGAAGGGATATTTTACACAATAAGTGACTCAGTGAGTAACTCTTGTAATAGTTAAGTAGTTTAATACAGTTTTTACCAAGGATTTGTTCAAATATTTCTAAGGTTTTGACATTGTCAACTGGCTGAAGAACTTGTAAATTGTGTGGATATAAAGTACGTGTACATGGTGCATTTAAAGCAGACACATACACATGTACATGGTGTACATACGTGTACAAGGTGCTTTTAAAGCAGACACCTATACTGGTGTACATGGTGTACATACGTGTACATGGTGCTTTTAAAGCAGACACCTATACTGGTGTACATGGTGTACATACGTGTACATGGTGCTTTTAAAGCAGACACCTATACTGGTGTACATGGTGTACATACGTGTACAAGGTGCTTTTAAAGCAGACACCTATACTGGTGTACATGGTGTACATACGTGTACATGGTGCTTTTAAAGCAGACACCTATACTGGTGTACATGGTGTACATACGTGTACATGGTGCTTTTAAAGCAGACACCTATACTGGTGTACATGGTGTACATACGTGTACATGGTGCTTTTAAAGCAGACACCTATACTGGTGTACATGGTGTACATACGTGTACATGGTGCTTTTAAAGCAGACACCTATACTGGTGTACATGATGTACATACGTGTATATGGTGCTTTTAAAGCAGACACCTATACTGGTGTGCATGGTGTACATACATGTACATGGTGCTTTTAAAGTAGATACCTATACTGGTGTACATGGTGCTTTTAAAGCAGACACCTATACTGGTGTACATGGTGTACATACGTGTACATGGTGCTTTTAAAGCAGACACCTATACTGGTGTACATGATGTACATACGTGTACATGGTGCTTTTAAAGCAGACACCTATACTGGTGTACATGGTGTACATACGTGTACATGGTGCTTTTAAAGCAGACACCTATACTGGTGTACATGGTGTACATACGTGTACATGGTGCTTTTAAAGCAGACACCTATACTGGTGTACATGGTGTACATACATGTACATGGTGCTTTTAAAGCAGACACCTATACTGGTGTACATGGTTTACATACGTGTACATGGTGCTTTTAAAGCAGACACCTATACTGGTGTACATGGTTTACATACGTGTACATGGTGCTTTTAAAGCAGACACCTATACTGGTGTACATGGTGCTTTTAAAGCAGACACCTATACTGGTGTAAATGGTGTACATACGTGTACATGGTGCTTTTAAAGCAGACACCTATACTGGTGTACATGGTGTACATACATGTACATGGTGCTTTTAAAGTAGATACCTATACTGGTGTACATGGTGTACGTACATGTACATGGTGCTTTTAAAGCAGACACCTATGCTGGTGTACATGGTGTACATACGTGTACATGGTACTTTTAAAGCAGACACCTATACTGGTGGTCAATATTTACAAAGGTACATAATTATATATACACAGGTTGTAGTGGTGTCCATATCTGATATAAATGCCACCCAATACCCCAGGGCCAACAGTGTGTGTGTGTGTGGCTGGAGTAGTATACTTGGGTCAAGTGGCTGGACATGTGGGGTGGACAGGTGTGTGTGTTATTGTCCTTCAGGCAGATCAGTGATCTCTGATTGTGTGGTTTACTTGGCAGATATCACAATACTTGTTATGTTGAAGACATGAAGGAAGTATTTTGTATTGCCTGTAGTGTCACTGGTCTCGTTATTGTACCATGTTTATTTGTGTCAACACTTTTTTTATTTATTGCTGCGTTTGCATATATTTTTATAACAAATATGTGTTGTTTTATCAAAATAGTAAAATGTGGGACAACAGAATATTTTGTTTAACTTTTCCTGTACAGACTTAACACTGTTAGTGTTATCACTAATTATATTGCCTTTCATTGTGTTCACGGGGGGGGGGGGGGCGAATACAGTCTGGTGTAATATGATGTGTTATATTTGTGGAAATTAGACCTTTGCCTTTATTAAAGCATATGGTATGAAGTTTAACTGGAAAACTACTTTGGAGTTTTAAAATGTTTTGCCAATTTCTTGGCTAGTTTCACTTTGGTTCCATGTGTCTGTACTTGTGACACCACCTCATTGTGCCATCCCTTGTTCTTCCAGACATGCGCTGACCACATGTTATGATGGATGAAAAGCGATTGGTGGATTACTTTGTGGTGGCCGGGCTTCCGGACGATCGCCAGCCGCTCGAGGAGTTTGCGAACGAGGCAGCTCTCAAGCCTTCGCATCTGTGGGACCCGATCATAGACATCGCCGTCATCAACAAAAGTCTGGGGGAGATTGCCCCACCAGGCTTTACGTGCCTCGAGCTCACGACAACAGGATTTCCAGCCGACTTGAATCATGGAAGTTTGCGGGCACCGGAGATGTATCTGTGTTATAAACGAGGGCGTGAGAAACCACCGCTTACTGACATAGGGTAAGTGGCATGTGTACATGTTACAATTTTAAGTAGAATAAGCATACAGCTGTATAAGGTGGACAACTTTCAATTTTATCTTGTCATAATTACTTCCCTGGATTTTTTTTCTGTTCGTAAAATACCTTTTACAGTATTTTGTGCTGGATTGGAGCTGGCCTGAGAATAGTGGTGTGTTGGGCCACTGTAGGCCCAGGAGTAAGGATTGTGCAGGGCTTGAGTAGGAGTCAGGATTGGTCCTAGAATAGAACCTATGCTAGCATTGAATAGGGTTTTTAATATGTTTTTGTCAAATCGCCATAGAAATTGGAATCGGCAATGTACCAGTCATAGAGTAGGTGTTATGTGTGTCTTAGAGAGGACTGCATTAGGGGTTCCTGAACTGGTGGTGGGGAACCCCTGGGGGATGCCGTGTGGGTCCAGGGGGCATGCAAAATTATTTAAGACTGGCATATTACATGTGAAACATGTTGGAGTCAGGGCTGGGGTCAATTCCAAAGGAATTTGAATTAATCAATTCAATTCCAAGTCCAATTCCGGAATTGGAGCGGAATTGGAATTGAAAGATTTTGAACGAGAGGAATTGGAATTGGAATTGGAATTGGAATTGAAAAAAATTTGAACAAAAGGAATTGGAATTGAATGGAAAGGAATTGAGCATCTGATTTTTTGTGTGACATCAACCAATATTTTTCTAGCCTGTTGTAGACGGCTATGTGTATAATAATGCTATCAACTCATGCATTGAGGATCTGAAAACTGAAATCCTGTCATTCATGCCAGATTTCTTTATGTTGCCACTTGCCAGCGGGTTAATGAAGGGTTCCAGACTGGCTTTAATAGAAACATCAAAGATATTTTCAACTGTTTACAGACCTGGGAAGTTAGCCCTTTTACACCCATGAAAAGACACTTATTGGCAGGCTACAGCCATGGGGTTGATCAATCAGTAACCACTGATTACTAATCAGAGATCAATGACCACTGACCAACACTACAAAGCATAGGCAAGCTAGTTGTAGCCAAATGTGTGAAAATGGTTTCCCACTTGCCAGTATAAATATGTGTTGCCTAACATGCATCATCAGAACAGTGTGCAACAGTCATAGTGTACAGGTCGGTCAATATGTGCCCTTTTTGTGGATTGCTCATTTCTATGTAACTTAATTACCATGTATGAATGTACGTTACACATGTATGATAGTCATAATGATTATGCAAAGAATAATGACATGCTACATGCACATTAATCTTTCATTGTTGACTTTTGTCGTTATGTGGAATTGGAGCGGGAGCGGGAATTGGAATTGAACGATTTTGAAAGGAATTGGAATTGGAATAAAAAAAGAAAAAAAAAGAAAAGAAATTGCAATGAATTGAATGAAAAGGAATTGCAAGGAATTGGAGCGGAATTGGAATTGATTGAAAGGAATTGACCCCAGCCTAACTTGGAGGTCTTCAGTCAGAAGATGGAAATTTTGGGGTGCCTTGATCTGAGAAAGTTTGTGAATACCTGGACTAATACGGTGATTGAACAAGAGAAGATTTGTTGAAATGTTTGCAATAATTTATCATTGCAACCAGGGTTTGCCTCTAACGAAAATATGTTCCTGGTCCACAGGACCAGCAAGTTCAAAAAGTTGCTGGTCCTGCTGAAAAGTTACTGGTCCTGGGAATGTTGGATTGAGGGTGATTTTTTTAAAAGTTTAATATTTAATAAAATTATTCATTTTGATTAATTTGTGTTTATATTTCATAAAATTGTAAATTTTGATTAATATGTCATTTATGGAGGAAATGTGACAATTCAATGGCATTAATAATTTATTTCCCTCTCAATATCACATCTGTCAGTCACAGGTAAACATAAAATGGCAGACTGACAGTTGAAATTTTACTGAACATCAGCACAGTCTAGATCAGCACAGAGTCCTCAATTTTACTCAGTGTAATAGATGACAGTTGAAAGATTTAGTCAACATGCAAACCCAGTTTCTTAATATCAGCACAGATAAAAATTTAGTAGGTCCGCAATTTTACTTTATTTGTCCTTTAACGTTTATCTTTGTCATACAATCGACCAACTTCACGCTTCTATTCGTCTGTTTAGGGGGTGGCGGCTCTCATCCCGTAAACCCAAACTTTGACAAGGACATGGTAAACTTTACTCTAGAATGCTATGGATGGTTGCTACTTATTTACAGTTAATCTGTACGTCACCTAAGTGTATTTACACGAACAAATCTACAAAATTATATGGAAAAATTATTTGAGTAAGTTTATGTTTCACAGAAATATCAACATGGCTAACAAGGAAGAGATTCATGTAAGACACACCATGATTGACCAGGATGCATGATCTCTGCAAATCTCGACCAATCAGGTCACGCGTATCAATGACACCGTACTTGTGAAAATTTTCAGTCAGTCAATCAGTCAGGCGCAGCCTTTCTGCAGTTTCGTACTTGCGCGATGCGAGCAGCAATAATACCATATTATCTCAACGAATGACCCGTGTGAATGATCGGTCCGCAGGACCAGTAACTTCATTTGTTTGTCAGTCCGACGTTAAATAAATCGGCCATGGACTGAGTGACTGACATGATTACAACTTTAGAAGGTTTATATAGTTTGAAGCACCAAGGTCCGGCAGTAAGGAGAGTTTCACCCGCACAGATTGCATGGAATGTGACATATAGGTGACATATAGGTGAGGACAACTTGACAATTTTAACAGAAGTTGTACTTGACACAAGTAGTGTTCTGCCTACTGGTAAGATAATGTAAGGCATTTGTCTTACACACTTATGACACACTGCACTGTTTATGGTGCCTTGTACGAGAGCAAACAAATTATTATTTTTTCCATTTTAAAACCGGGGTATCCATGAAGGGTTGAACTGTGTAATGCTTCCAGTTGGAAGCTTGAGCAGTTTTGTTCACTCCCGTTGTCTCTGTTCATTTAGCTGTATAAACAAGTACCTGGCTGTAAATGATTACGGACAAGTGTGAACGAATAATCTTTGATCAGTAATTGCAGCATGGCTGAATGCTTCCTAGAGAAGTTGAGTTGGGGTTTGAAGGAGCAGGTTTGCCAGGGGTGAAATGTGAAGCACTTTGAGCAGTCCTAAGGACTGGATGCTACACTATTTAAGAAATGTTCTTTTTTACTTACCTTTATATGAATATGCAAAACACATACATAGACAGTTGGGGCATTCCGTCTCAAATAAACCAAAATAAGAAAATCTTAATTTTTAATTCAACAAAAAAATTAACTATTAATCTACAGGTCAACATAACTACACATGTCAAGCCATTGCAGTGTAGCCTGAATAGTTTCTGAGTTATGACCATTTCAAATTTGGCGGATTCTGTCGTTTTTGTAAATTTTCAGAAATCAAAGATTTCTTGTTCTACTTAAAATATCAATAGCTCAAAAACTATCTGTGCTAGAACTCTGAGATTTGGCCTGCTTATTCTCCATCATATGTAGATAGTAACATATGATTTATTCTATAATTCCAAATCTGTATACTTGTTCTCACACAATCTGCCATTGACGTTGTATGTTTTTATGTGTGAAATTGAACCAACGAGTGATTTTAGACCCATATTTCAACAATTTAACATGTTAGAACACAAATGAATCTTATTTGGATCAATAGCACACCTACATTATCTAGGTATATGAGAAGTTTCTATCTTCATTAGTTTATGAGATAAGATCACCAATGTTGGTACAGAGTGAAGAATGTGCCAGTAACAATTATGATTTTGGACGTTGCACTGTAACACAACAATGAAAAATACAGGCTGCTGAAATCATTTTCTGAAAAACAATTTCCTCAATTTTTGTGCACCCAGTATACCCAGTATATATTGTGCACCCAGTATACCCAGTATGTATATTTTCAACAAAATTCAGATACATAGCTTGAAAACTTCTCAAGTTAGAAGTACATGAAAACATGTAAAAAATAATGGGTACGATTTTGGCCGCTTACACCTTGTTCATATTATACTAGGGCATTACAGAGACAATTTTGGCCGCTTACGCCTTGTTCATATTATACTAGTGCATTACAGAGACAATTTGCATGTAAATGCTTAGTTCTTTTGCACAAGTGTTCAAGTATAGCCTTAGTCATCGGTTAAAATTTAAGTAAATTCTTCAAGTCAAGTTTTTGACAGTTGGTTGATTTCACATGGAATAACCCAGGTACTTATAATCTAGATTTATGTATTAAGAATTTTTTTTGCATTTCACAACAATATCTACATCATTTTCTTACTAGAGATGGAATAGGTAGTAAAATTAGCTGTAGGATTTGATATTGTGTTGTAATCTACTGTTTAGATAAAAACACAAAATACATAAATTTGACATATTTTGTTCAACCTGAAGCCATTTGAATAGTGAATCCAAACGTGGTGCATTACACAGGCATTGTACCTGTCTTTCATATAAAAAAGTAAATTGGAATTTTAGCTCCATGGCCACATAGCATTTTTGGCTGTTAACCGTAGGAGTGACCAATGATAAATTTCCACAGTGTACAAAAATCGGAGTTATTCATGAGGCTGCTTTTAAAAAATCATAACATCACTAATAATTATCGCACAAATGTGATTGAGGTATAATTTTGTTGCTAAAAAGACTGAAGTTTTATTATAATAAAATGATAAAAACTACAGCACATAATCTTATCGTGGGGATATTGCTTTTTCAATTTCATCAAAAAAGAAAGCAAAATTGTTTTTTTCACCCTACTACTAGATAATTGTGGTTGTATGGCCCCGTGTCCAATTAGATGTAGTCGTACATATTAGCTACAAAATAAAACAAAAATGAATCAGATATGTTGAGAACGTTTATGAGTTTTTCCAAAACCGGACTATGCCGATTCAGACAGGCCCATCGGTCCTGCATCGTTTACCGTGGTAGTACGGGCTGTCGAAGCCGGCAGAAATCGCGATCGCAACTTGGTGATATTTGTCTCTAAAAAGCCCGCAACATCGTTCTAAGTGTCTAAACTAGTATAATGACGTGATTCAGGTTCCTGAGGATATAGGCGCCATAGAAGTTAAGTTAATTAATTATTCACTAATGCTGTCATTCAATTTGCCGAAATATTGATGCGGAAACTTGAAATAATCAGACAGTCCAGACAACACGTGTTTGTAATGACGATTGTTCATTCACTGCATATAGCCCGCTTGCTCATTCACATGTATTCGAATAGGCCAATCATAGAACTTTCGAAAGGTGTAACGTGTTACATAATTTAGATACTATGAATGGAAATGTAAATTTATTCTGCAGAGCGTAGTAAAAGCAGCCAAATATGGGCACCAACTATGTAACGTGTTTTGTAAGCTAGATCATCATTAGCTATCATTGGCTATGCTCATGAATAAATATGAATCAGAACGAAGAGTGATTCAGCTTTCCAATGATATAATTTGTTCATGTGTGAGGTACTGGTGACGGAAACGAAAATTGTTCCTACAGAGTGATACCAAAATCTGCCGGAACGCTTTTCGCACTGATTGTGTAGGCCGAACTCCCAGGGTTAAATATAGGCCACTTTTCGCTATGTACCAACTTTGGAGATCAGTATCTCATAAACTAATCAAGATACAAACTATTCATATACCTACATAAGGTAGGTGTGTTATTGATCCAAATAAGATTCATCTAATATGTTTTGTTGAAATATGGGTCTAAATTCACTTGTTGGTTGGCTCAATTTTGCACATAAAAACACACAATTCTGTGGGAGAACTAATATACAGATGTGGAACTATAGTAGGTGTCTTACTATCTATGTATAATGTAGAATAAACCTGCCAAATCTCAGAGTTCTAACACAAATAGTGTTTTAGTTAGTGGTATTTTAAGTAGAACAAGAAATGTACAGTATGTGTGGTTATATTGACATGTGAATTAATTGGTAAAAAATTTTTGGATTTCAAAAATATGAGTGCCACATGCTTTAGTTGATCTGAGACAGAATGCCCCAGTTACAAAGCCATTAGTCTCAAGTCTGTCATACTATTTGAGATCTGGGGTAACAATGTAATTTGTCTTCAAGTGAACCAAACCTTGAAAAACCTATTGTTGACATAGAACCCTTCTACCAGTCCTCTTTGTAGGCTCTCGCATATTTCTTAAATTTACGAGGGTCCTTGTTCTGATACACCACAACATACCAGATTCTTTCTTTTGTAATCACGTGAAAACATTTCAGAAATGTATCTTAACTGACATGGCATACCCAGCTGAGTACTACAACGTGTATGAAGGCAGGTAGATTGACCAATTTTGGGCCAGGTATTTCAATGATTGTGCTCTCGAGTGGGCGTGTGCGACAACAGATAAACCCTGTTGTGTCCTGTGTCAGGGACAGCAAATCATCAGTCCATTGAATAAGTTAATTTCCAGAGTCATTCACAACTTGCTCTAAAGTGTTGCCTGTTGAGATCACACTGTAGATGTACTGTCGCTTTGTAAATATAAACATATTTGGGCGTAGGTGGGTGGGTCAAGGGAGGGTACACTTTGATTATGACCAAAAAAAGGAAAGGTATATTTTTGAGATTTTTTAGACAGTTTTTGAGTGACAGTCTGTTTTTCCTTGTTTGAAAATATGCAAGAATCAGCGTTCCATTTGCTACAATTTTTGGGGTAGGGGTGTGGGTGGGATCAGTCCTTTGCATTTTTGTGAGGATTCTTGTGAGGATTCTCTTGGATTTGTTTTGTACAAAGACCTTAAGTGTTTCCTACTTACTAGGTATATACACTTGGTTGTATAGTCTCTTTCAGCTGGTGGCTAGAGACCTCAGACATTTCCAGAGTAGTATGTAAAAAACAATTTATGACAAAAAGTAAATCTATACACGAATATGTGTTTCATAGCTTTAGACAGTGGCAACTCAGATTACTACTTCATTGATCAGTGATAGAAAAAAGCTTCTAGGTTATTCCTGTTTAGGCTACTGAGATAGTTATTTACCTCACAGATGTATGAATCAGTCGTCTATCTTCCAAAGGAATTGATTCGATAGTTGTTCTGATGAGTTTCCATGCTCTCTTCTGAACTTTCTCTGATTCATTTATATTCTTTTTATAGAAATAATTTCAAGCTTGTGATGCCTATTCCAGCACTGGTTGAATTACATTTGTAGTATTGCAGCTATGTCCAATCATAATTTATCTTGTCTGTTAACTCTGTTTTCCTTTTTACACTTTGATGGTCTGTGATGTTACGCTACACTGCAGATCTGAAGCGTAACCCTGTCATGTTGTAATAGTAATGCTGGCAACATAATGTGTTTTAACAAAGCTATCAGTAAATTTATTTTGTCAGTGGGATGTGTTATTTTTACTAAGTTGTGCCTGTGTATTTCTTAGTTGTTTTGTTAGGTTATCTCTTGCCCAGCAAGACATGTGCTTCAGAGTGTTTGTGCCTGTTTTGCACTGATAACCCAGTTGTACGTAGGTGAGAACATACTTGTAACTAGCTATCAGTGAAGAAAACATGCTCCTATCTGTGAACAGTGTTTTTTTAAGGCGTTTCATACGGATAAATTGCCTATATGAAATCCTGCTTTCCCAGCCTGTATGAAATTTATATGTAATATTTACTACGAAGGAAATTGAAATAACTCTGCCAACCCATATGATCTGAACCTTAAAAAACACTGGTGGTGAAAAGATTTACATGTCTGTGTGGGTCTGTTAATGGTGTCTGTCACTGTCAGTTTGGCAGCTGTGGATATAGATTGTAGCCTGGAAACCTGGAAGCTTGCCAACATCATGATGGCCCTGTCTGTTTCTCTTGTAGTCCTCAGGCGTCGGCTTACTCTCTGTGTATTGGAGGATGCTCTAAATGTTGTTCTGTCTCGCTCCCTCCTCTCCTAAAATGTGTTATGTTTTCCTGTAACTTTCAAGCAAATATGTAACACTACCACAGGTTTGTGTGAAAGTAGTCTTTCTAGGGGAGGGTCGTCTCAAAATTGGTTTATGTGAGAGCATGGTCTGAAGGGTGGGTGTTTTAGGGAGGGTGCTGAAGAGCAGTTATAAAAATGAAAATTACTCTGCGCAGATGATGTCGTAAAATCCCCCCTAACTTAACTATGAGCCTGTGTGACAGCGGCCCATGTAGATGAATCGTTTGTCTGTTGGCAGTGGTGGCTCATAGTGTTTAATTAATCAGTTTTGTTAATGATTGTTGGTTAACGCTTCTGATCAATTAATCAATTACAATCTTGCGTGATCGATCATTTAACATTTAAAAAAAAAATTCATGCTGAATTTAATTTATGTCCCCGACTTATCTGGACTCGCCTCTGCCGGGAATCTTGTGTGCGCCACATCATGGAATCTGGATAATCGAGGCTAGTTACGGCATCAAAGCAGCCGGCCGCATTCAATAAACTATTCAACTAACCCGGGGAAGTTAGATAGAGCACATTTTTCATTGATGACATACATACACTATACTACTCATGTCAGTGACCACCCCTAAAACGCCACTAACAGTCATGTTAATTTGAATTTTACGCGTTACAAATGACCAAAATACTTATGGTGAAATCCGATAGGTGGCAGCACTCCTTGCGTTACAATCACATTTGCTGCCCACAATTTATTGGCACAAATCGATTATATATTCGATTGTCAATTGATTATGAAAAATCGATTAAAAATACTGGTGGCTGACTGGTTGTGAATGCATACTGCATACTGGGTGTACCTGGGGGGGTGAGGGTTGAGGGGGCGCAGTATATTTATTAGTGATACTTCTGCTCTGTAAAGGGGCTGGTTGATATGTCAATGGTACTTACATTCTTTGGTCTGTTTATTGAGAACTATGACAGCAGTGCACAGTGAATTGTTGCTGTGAAGCATGGAAGGCCATTCTGTAAACCGCTGGCTGCTGGGTGATATGATAGCTGCTCCAAGTGACAGAACAATCACTCAGGGTGTTGGCTTTCTTCAAGTCTTGTAGTTGTCATTGGAAATGTCATTGGAAATATAGAAATTCTAACGTTTAAATTTTATTTTCAAGCAAATAAACATACATTTGATCTGATACCAGAATACTTTAATTAAAAGATTGTTGTATAATAGTTTTTTAATACCTGTGTATTTCTGCATTGTTGCACTTGCTTTCCGTCACCGTTGGAAATCAATTGCTAATTTTACGTATTTGCATTTTGAAATTACGCAACAGCTGGTGTTTGTATAAGTGGTATGTGCGACCATTAAATATTCATGCTTTTTCTTGTGCTGACGGGGTGAAGATGCCTCGTTCAAGGAATAATTTATCAGTATATGTGATGCAGTTATCAGTATTCATCAGTAGCTATGTTAGGTTACATGTCTTTTGGGAATCAGTTTTTTATTGCATTTTAAAGGCACACATTTAAATATGCCTGAAAGATCACACAATAACTGTTAGAAAAATTGAGGTATGTGAATGTTGAAAATTCATGACTGTTATGAAGTAAATTCTTTTAAATATGTGTTGTTTTTAAATAAATAGTATGGTGCAGAATTGATAATGTATTTATAATATTGAATTTGCATTCATTAAAACTATTTGTGGACCAGTATACCTTGCAGAAATTTACTAATCATTTGTACTCTCGCAGCAACTATGTCAAGGACAAATAAATAGTAATTAAAATTTAATAAATATTATTATTTACAAAATGTGCAATATAATCATCACCAGTGAGGCTGGTGAAGAAGTATACATTGTTGCACACCTTATCTGTGGAGTGGACATCTTGGTTGCTTCTGAAGCAATCATGTTGCTTCACCCACTCATGGATGACCCAATCACTGGTGTAATTAGACTGTCCTTAATGGGCAATAGAAAGCTGATATCTCTGTCCAGTTGCCTGTTGTCCACTGGTCCCCCAGGTGGCCCAGGTAACCTTATAGTGGACATCATCAGCAGTAGGTAGCCACCACTCAAAATACTATAGTCCTTCTCAGAATTGTTCCTTTTAAGAAGCGTATTTTAGGGGTTGGACATACATGGTATACAAATGAATATTATTATGATTAGCAAACATAACTTGCCCAGATGTAGCTGAGATTGGAGGCGTGGTTAAGCTTAGGGCACAGGATTGTCAATCAGGCGGGCGTGGGGGGGGTTATTGGGGCTGCTCACATAACAACCCTTTCTTGGCTATGCTCCAACTAGTTCACATCACCCACAGGGTGTATAAAAGTTGCAGCGCGCAATTTATGTTGACACAGTAATTTAACCTGTTTTTTATAATGACCTTTTTTTCGTGTATTCACCATCACATTACCCAAGCATGGCGAGCATGTAACAAGCTAAATAATAGTCATCTTGTGGAAACCCACTCATGGCAAGAAAACCAGAGGTAAATAATGAGAAACACATGACAAACTCATCTGTATGACCTTCCGCCCCTACTAAACAACCAACTTTTAAGGAAATCGCTCATAAATGATCTGACTCCCACCGATCATTTATGATATTGTACTGTTTTTTGAATGGATTAGCTGAATGACTTCGATGCAAGAAATCTACAAAAACTGGCTTTGCGGTCATAGATGTATGTTGGTGTAGTGTAAAACCAATCTACAAACATTATAAAACAATCAACAAATGAAGCCAAATAATTATCAACATTCAGTTGCAGAGCTAGCATGTTTAGGCATCTTTCACATTTTCTGTGTCCAGTGTATTTACTTGGACCCTTTCTCTCCAAGCCAGGCTATGTGGTTGCTATCCCATGATTCACCAGCGTCATGTGAACATCATGTGATTACTATTTATAACACCCCAGCTGTGCCCAAGTTAGAAGGCAGTGAGTGAGCAGGGGAGGGGACTGAAATCATACTTGAGGAGAAAATGCTTGTATCTAAAACAGGTGTAAAACATTTATGTTGACGAGTGAAATTGACATTTTAGGGACGAGTGACTAGGATTTGTTTTCTGAATTTAAACCAAATGGTCCAATCTGGCGAATTTGAAGTATCTAATTGATACTAATAGTAAAATGCAGAAAAGTTGTTCTTCAAAATCATTTTACCTGTTAATTTTCCTCAGGGCGTGGATAATTAGCGTAAGATGACTCATGGATGTGTGAATGTCATGCCAGATGCGTGAGAGTTTCAGCTGTCAGCTCTATGACACTGCTGTCACCTCTGTGACACTGCTATCAGCTCTATGACACTATTGCTACATGTGTCATGCTTTCCTTAAAGGTACAAAGTCAGTTTTATGGTGAAATCATGTTATATAGTATAAACTGTATCGGTTTTATGGTGAAATCATGTTATATAGTATAAACTATATCGGTTTTATGGTGAAATCATGTTATATAGTATAAACTGTATCGGTTTTATGGTGAAATCATGTTATATAGTATAAACTATATCGGTTTTATGGTGAAATGTTATATAGTATAAACTGTATCAGTTTTATGGTGAAATCATGTCATATAGTATAAACTGTATATGTTCCAACATCATGACCATCCAATTATGTTTTCTTGAACCACAGTAAAAAATACATAATTTGACTATTATTTGTTTATGAATGTCAACCTAATTTAAAAATAAAAAACAAACTGTGTTTCTTTAATCATCACCCTTTTGTAAACAACATATTAAATGGCTAGAAGTTGCTTGCTAATTAAAATATGGGACCCCCACTAACCTGAAGTGTATCCAAATGCAGGCATTCTTAAAATACATATATGCCATATTTGTATTCATTGCCACTACCAGCTAAAACCCTTCCTGTCTGTGCAGTGGTCTGTGATATATGGCTATCTACCCTACCCCCTGTGGTGCTACATAACATTTGAAGAGACCCATTTATGAGAGTACAAAATTAATAGAAAGTGCTGCCACCCTGACAAGTAATGGAGGACTAGGTTGAGTCATCATGTTGGTGTACATTACACTTGGTCCCTGGATGAAGGAACAGTTGCGACAGCTGCTACTCACCATCACAACAGTGACATAACTGTTTGACGCATTCAAAAGCACAGCTGGGGCAGAAATTTAAGAAGTCGGTCTCCAATGGAAACGATTTAAAACATACATAAAACATTTTTGATTGCAGCTGTTTTCCTGAAGCTATGAGACTAATGTCACTGTGCTTTTAAAGCAGTTTATACCTGCTTTGTGTTGCAAGAATTGTTTTAAAATGATTGGTTGAATATGAGTTGCTTGCACCATGTTGCTATTGAGGATGAAGTACAGATATACCACATAGATATTTACTGATTGTTTGTTAAGGAAACATGTCAGAGTTCTGGGTTGAAGTCTCAAGGCCTGTACCAGGCACAGTACGTTTGGTGTAAAAACCTGCCTCACAACAGTGGACTGTGTATCCCTCATGGAATTTTTGTGGAAGGTCTATTCCATTAACCTGGAAAATCTGAAAGTTGTGAAATGTGACATTTTAAAGAAAATAAATGATAAGTTGTTGTACTGAATCAAAACCCCACAGAATGGGAGGATGACTTTATTTGTAGAGCTAACCGAAAGGATAAAAGTGAAGACAAAATCAGTGTTTTTTGTTTGTCATGACTTTACCTCATGGACTTTACCTCATGGACTTTACCTCATGGACTTTTCAATTGCAGGGTGCTGTATGAGGGTAAAGAGCGGGTGATGGCGGGATGTGAGGTGCTGTATAAGACACCCCAATGGCGCCCTGCGAATGTCAACAATAGCAGCAGTAGCCGCATCTACATCACCTACCGACGCGCCGACAGTAACGCCGCTAGTGACACCCTTGCTGTCACCGACATCTGTGTCATTCTCGCTAATAAGGTTTGTCATTTCTTACACAGCAGCTCAGTTACACTTGTCAGTTACACTTGTCAGTTACACTTGTCAGTTACACTTGTCAGTTACACTTGTCAGTTACACTTGTCAGTTACACTTGTCAGTTACACTTGTCAGTTACACTTGTCAGTTACACTTGTCAGTTACACTTGTCAGTTACACTTGTCAGTTACACTTGTCAGTTACACTTGTCAGTTACACTTGTCAGTTACACTTGTCAGTTACACTTGTCAGTTACACTTGTCAGTTACACTTGTCAGTTACACTTGTCAGTTACACTTGTCAGTTACACTTGTCAGTTACACTTGTCAGTTACACTTGTCAGTTACACTTGTCAGTTACACTTGTCAGTTACACTTGTCAGTTACACTTGTCAGTTACACTTGTCAGTTACACTTGTCAGTTACACTTGTCAGTTACACTTGTCAGTTACACTTGTCAGTTACACTTGTCAGTTACACTTGTCAGTTACACTTGTCAGTTACAGTTACACAACATTGTAAGAGCCACACGTCCACGTCCTACCACACACCACACGACCACGTCCTACCACACACCACACGTCCACGTCCTACCACACACCACACGTCCACGTCCTACCACACACCACACGTCCACGTCCTACCACACACCACACGTCCACGTCCTACCACACACCACACGACCACGTCCTACCACACACCACACGTCCACGTCCTACCACACACCACACGTCCACGTCCTACCACACACCACACGTCCACGTCCTACCACACACCACACGTCCACGTCCTACCACACACCACACGTCCACGTCCTACCACACCACACGACCACGTCCTACCACACACCACACGTCCACGTCCTACCACACACCACACGTCCACGTCCTACCACACACCACACGACCACTGCGCCCTACCACATGACCACCGCACCCTATCACACATCCACCTGCTCTACCACAAGACCACCGCACCCTACCACACGACGACCGCACCATACCACACAACCATTGCACCCTACCACACAACCATCATGCCCAACCACACGACCACTGCGCCCTACCTCACGACCACCATACCCTACCACACGACCACCGTGCACTACCACACGACCACCACACCCCCCAAGTGCACCACTAACTCATATGTTATCCCACAAAGGGATTGTTCAGTTTGAAGATGTCCATCGAACAAGACTTGAAGTATGCCATTGTTTCAGGGCGAGACTGCACCACACGCATTCTGTCAGATCAGCAAAACACTCAACAAAGCCATGGTATGTCATGCAGGCAATAATTACATCTTTGTTCATGCCTATGTACATTGCTTGAAAGCCTGGCTTTATTACTGTTTTTGTCCAGCCCAGTCTTAAAATAACTGTGAATTTTTAAACTACTTTTTAAACATTATTTGAAAAAAATTATGTAAAATGATTTAAAAAAATTATGTAAACAAATAAATAGTTTTTATTTGTATTTAAAGTTAATTTTATGCTCTACTTCTTCAGCCGATGTCAATGTTGCACACAACTAAAAAAAAACTTTATTTTGTCCAGGCTTTTGACGTAAAATTGTTTCCTAGTTGTGTTTTTGTTGTTCCAGATGGGCTCAGACATCTACCTGTGCTACAAGAAGTCAATGACGAAGTCACACTTCCTCGCCTTCAAGCCTGGTGAGAAACTACTTGTGTGTGACCCTCCAGTAACAAGTCAATAGCTCCCTCCAATCCATCTCCTGGTTGTGTCACATGACACTCGTCATGTAGTGATGTTAGTCAGTAGATGTAGACTGAGTGAGAAAAGAACCAAATTTACTTACTTACTCGCATCCGGTGCCAGGAGGCAGAGAGCAGTCTACGCCATCCATCTCTATCTACAGTCACTCTATCAAGGTCTTGTGTCTTAATTTTCTGGGTTTGGTCCTCTCTTGTGATGGTTCGTTGGTACGTTTCCTTTGGTCGTCCTTGTTTCCTCTTTCCAGATGATCTCCAGTACTACGCCTGTTTTGGTGGTCTTGTTGGTGGCATTCTAAGGACATGGCCGAAATATCTCCATTTTCTTTTCAATATTGTTGACTTGATATGCTCAGCATTTGCTCTTTTGTGTACTTCCTCGTTGGTGATAAATTTTTTCCATCTGATGTTTATTGAATGGTAAATAACATGTCATGATATTGTTTTATTTTATTTGGATACACTTGTCCATGGCACATAACTAATATGTTTTGACCCCTTGTCCTTTCCGTCTTGCCCTGGGCTTGCCAACCCATGTTTGAAATGTACATTAAAATGTATGACATTGTAGCGATGCTGGACCAGTTTCCACTGAAGGACTACAACAGCGTGGTGCTGCCCCCTACTGTCGCAATGTTCTGTCTGCCCCTCGGAGCTACCATCGAGTGTTGGCCGGCCAAGGCTAATCACCCTCGCCCTGTCTTCTCTACCTTTGTTCTGACGGGGGCGGTTGGACAGAGGGTAAGTAGCAGAGGGTATGGGTGTCGCAGTAAGGAAAACTTCTTACTGTGACAACTGTTTTATAGTAAGATCAACTTCACCTGGAGGAGGTGATTCTAGTGTACATGACGTGGAGTAGCTCAGAGAGTTGTATCATTTGGTGTTTGTCTTGGTTCTTTGGTTGTCCTTCAGTGATCTGTGCAAAACTACAAAATACCTGAAAATGTTGGTTTATGTAGGTTTTATTCAATCGTGTCCTTGTACGAAGTAGTTGATAGAAGTCACTGAACCATGTCATGGATGCGTCTGCCTTGATTCATGGAGCTGAGTGTCCACAGCAGGCTGCACATTTACCCCCTGCATGGGATCTTTTTACTTCCCCTGGCATAGACACCAGGTAGAAGAGACCAACAGCTTTTAATGTGTCTTCCAAAAGAGTGGGGTGACGCTGTGAAACAGCAGTAGGTGGGTTCGTGCTGCAGGCCTCTCAGTTGTCAGACCGGCACTCAAACTGCTGAGCTGCTGCGCATCACAAAACTGCAAAATACCTTAAAATGTTGTCTTACCTTGATCATTGTGTGTCCATAGACTCCATACATCCGGCAATTAAAGAAAAACCCTAAACAATGGCATGACAAGTTTTATATATAAAACACCGACTAAATTTCTTTCTAGGTCTCATTATTGTTATTGTTGAGTTTTAGGTCGTTAAGATGACAGAAATGATTATGCATTGAAGTTGTAAAAACATTTACCACTTACTTTACCACTAATGTAACGTTATGTTTTTCTAATTACGTTTCTGATTACATCCAGATGTATGGTGCTGCTGTTATGTTCTACGAATCATTCGATCGTGAGAAACTGACGAATACCGAGCGAGAGCATCTTGGCCTCGCACCAGTTGACAAGGGTTCACCAGATGGCGCTGGCGATGGCGCTGACAATGGGAAACAGATTTACCAGACTAAGTGCATATGTCTGCTGTCACATTGGCCGTTCTTCGACACCTACAAGAAGTTTCTGTCGTACATCTACAAAGTATCATCAACCGGCCCCCACCAAGTACCTCTGGAAAGGTGCGGCTGACTAACGCTGACATTAGCAGGGTTGTGTTCAGTTGTAATTTTGTAATTTTGCTATGAATTACAATTACAGTGTAATCATGATTAATTTTTTACACCATATTTGTAATTGAGTTTTATGAGGCTTTGTAATTGACCATTGTATTGGACCAAACACTGGAAGCAAGAATACTACAACCATCTCTGAAAATGTTGTATTGGTACATGTAATCTTCTTTTATAAAACAGTGTAGTTGTACACAACATATGAACTATTGTAATTGATCCTGTTTGAAGTATTGCAATTTACCCTGTTTGAAGTATTGTAATTGTTGGTTTTTTGAAGCATTGTAATGTATTTTTAAGTGATGTAATTTTAATTAATTTGGTTGAAGTGCTCTTTTAATTGACTATTGTAACTGAACCAAACCTTGACGTTAATATATAATCTTGCTCTAGGCTAATGGGACTATCATAGTTGCACAGTTGGGTAACATTGCTTTGATGTTTTCAGACATATATCACATTTCATGATGGAGGTGCCTTTCCCGTCGGTTCAGAGACCAAGGATTCTAGTTCAGGTGAGACTCGTTCAGACAGTACAGCATTGTGGATGCAGAAGTAGAACTTTGTTCACTAAAGTTACATGTTTTGTTTCTCTGATTTGATTTGGTTGCACGTAGATGTTATTTCATCTGATACAGTATCAACCCTGCTGTCAGTAAGGTGCTCGCATTTCACACAGGCTGTGTTTGCACTTAGCAGTCGATTATCTAAACATTACCTGAACACAGCCGTCAGATTAGCTGTATATAAAACCCCATTATGTTGACTTTCACACAGCAAAGTTTTATAATGAAGTCTAGTTCAGATAGTTTAGATAACTAGTGATGTGTTATAATTATTACATCGCAAGGACATTGTTGGCATCGGGACATGGTTTATGAAGTTGAAGCTATCATTATAGTTGAAGCTATCATTATAGTTGAAGCTATCCTGTTTGTGTGTCCTACCGGTGCATTATATCTTAACAGTTCCTGCCAATATCACCATGCTTCATTCTTCCTAGTGGAATACATCTAATTAATTGTGTTAAAACTTTATAGTGCTGCATATCTTCACACTGAATGATGAGTTCATAGTGATACTGATCACATTTAATTTCAGTTGAATCACGAGGCCGTTGTTTTATCTCAGCCTGAAGAAACTCCACTGCCAAAGAGGTAAACACCTCCCCCATTAGTATTATCTCAGCCTGAAGAAACTCCACTGCCAAAGAGGTAAACACCTCCCCCATTAGTATTATCTCAGCCTGAAGAAACTCCACAGCCAAAGAGGTAAACACCTCCCCCATTAGTATTATCTCAGCCTGAAGAAACTCCACTTCCAAAGAGGTAAACACCTCCCCCATTAGTATTATCTCAGCCTGAAGAAACTCCACTGCCAAAGAGGTAAACACCTCCCCCATTAGTATTATCTCAGCCTGAAGAAACTCCACTGCCAAAGAGGTAAACACCTCCCCCCTTTAAGCAGCATTATTGCGACTGTCAGAAGCTAATATGCTGGCTGCTATTATATTTATTGAAAGTTATAATCTCCATGTTGTAATGCGCATAGTTACATATATGTGTTTATACAAATACTGCATCATGTTGATGACAATAATGATGATAATTTGTGGATATCTGTTTAGTTGTTTATATATTATTTGAAGGTGTGTTATTCAGTTTCATGTTCAGAACGATGTTTTGTTGACTGCAGTAATAGAGAGATAATATGTCGGTTTACTATTACAATGACATTTTTATCTCTTTATTGTCATTCAGTATATTATAATGTCATTTATACGAAGGACGTGTCACTTGTTTTCTTCAGTGATACGTCTTTCGGTGAGACTACTAATTGCAACTAATGCCATGTGGCTTGTCTTGTGTTAGTGGTGCATCGTTCACGATGATGCTGAAGAATCTGGGTCCAGAGAACTGCATGAGACTGCTGCTGTACACGCAGATGGAGCACAAGATCCTCATCCACTCCCTCCGACCAGCTGTCCTCACTAGTGTCGCTGAGGCTAGTGCCAATGTGAGTGCTCGCTCTGCATCCCTCCCTCCCTCCATCCCCCCTCCCTCCCTCCCTCCATCCCTCCCCCCTCCCTCCCTCCAACCCATCGCCCTTCCCTCCACTCCGACCAGCTATCTTCACTAGTGTCACTTAGGCTACTGCCAATGTAAGTGCTCTCTCTCCATCCCTTCCTCCCCCTCCCTCCCTCCAACCCGTCGCCCTTCCCCCCATTACCTCCGACCAGCCATCCTCACTAGTGTCACTTAGCCTACTGCCAGAATGTCTTGTATTAGTCAACACCTGGCTTTAGACAATAGTTGATCTACAAATAGTCTTTGTGCAGTAAGTGTACTGTAGCTGAAGCTTCCCAGTTATGAATGAGTGTTGCTATCCTTCAAGTGTTGCCATGCCGTTGGTTTTATATAATTTTGAATTGAAACAAAAACATTCCAGTTCCGTGTCACAAAATAACTGGTGACCATCTTGAAAATTAGGTTTTTTATGAATGTTGTCATTGAAAAAAATTTGTCATTTGAAAAGTAACCATCATAATTGGATAATTGTTTTACTGGGCAAAATTCACATAACATCACATTACATTTGCTTCATAGGGTTGTCTATGGTAAGTGCAGTGTATGATTTTTGTGTAGCATATTGAAGTTGTTTACTTTTTTTGTCATTCAGTGAATTTCGCTTCATGTTCTGAAAATTTATTAATTGTAACAGCGATTTTAGCAACATATTTTATTTATACATTCATTTTTGTGTACAGTGTAAGTCATTTCAAATCATTTAATGCATCGGTTGTTGAGATATCTTCATTTTAATGCAAGCAATGCATGTCATCAACTATAACTGCCGACCATCGTGAAATTCCTTGCCTACAGGAGGGCAAGGAAATAGAAAGCTGTCTGCCTAGTAAAGAGTTAACGATGGAATGAACAGGTTTGCCAGGGGTGAAGTGTATAGTGCTTTGAGCAGTCCAAGGACTGAATTCTGCACCATATAAGAACAAAGAACTAACTTATTGCGCTATATTAGAACTAAAGATGTACTTACTTATAAGATATGTGTTATGTTTCAGATGATCTTTCCCTTCCACTGGCAGTGTCCCTACATTCCACTCTGTCCGCTTGGGTTGTCCGAAGTCCTCAACGCGCCCTGCCCCTTCATCGTCGGTCAGTAGTTCCATTGCCATTCGTAATCTGCTTTGTTCACATCATAAATAACATTTTTAATATTAAAGTAAGGAACCTCATTTTGTATGCACAAGCACACATACACAGTTATGCATGCATGCACACACATGCATGCACACACATGCATGCACACACATCCAAGTATGGACTGCTCGTAGTTTCCCTTAATCATTAAGACAATGTCTATAAATATCTTGCAACATTAGCTCTGGTACCCCTTGTTGCAACCAAGCTGGCAAGCAGGCCTTGGGAGTGAACACTGAAATAACCAAACAATTGAGTTATTAAAGAGAGCATGATTGTCTTAATTAGATATTGTGTCGTTCCGTGCAGTGATTTCTGTCGTTTGAGAAGATGTAATTCAGCTTGTTGTGTCGTTCTGCATTTAGGTATCGATTCGCGCTACTTTGATTTGTACGACCCACCATCAGATGTCACTTGTGTAGATCTCGACACAAACACGGTGTCAGTGTAAGTAGCGAACTTTATTCCACTTACAAATAAACAAATGTTAATGTAAAATAGCTTTTTCATTAGAATGGTGCTGAAATTTCTTAAACTTATTCTGCTAGCTTGTTTCTAAGGTAGGTCTAAGTTATTCCCCTGGACCACTGCTGAAATACTTGGCTGAAATAGGTAACACACTAACCCTTTTAGTGTGTTTAGAACACATCTTTCTTCACAGTCTCTGCCCTCGCAGTCTCACTTAAGCTATCAGGTCAGTAAGAAACAATGAAACATTCCCATCATCTGAAGACTTATCTTTTTTAGTCGTACTTACTCGCCCTAGATCCCTGGCAATTCATCCATCTGCCACTTTAATATTGTATACCCATTTCACTTTGATGCGCACCGAGCTCGTGTTTCTGATGGTTTGGGTCTGAGATGTTTTTGGACTATTACTATTATCTCCTGTTTTACAGGTGTGATGAACGAAAGGGGTTTACCGCAAAAGTATTTCCAAAGGTAGGTGCTGGGGTGAAAAAGGGTATGTCCCATATAATGTTGTTCCTTTGACAAAACTTACTGCATGCTTCGGCATCTGCGGTTCCAGTAGAACTATTCTCTTTCTTAAGTGATTCAGTTTGCTCAGGCACGAAGGTGATTGTATTACGCGGGGTATGCTGTATTCTGTGGTGCGTCTTAGTTGGGTGGTTAGAAAGCTCTTGAATGTCGGTCAAGAGGATCTGCTGTTTCGAAACGTCGGCAATTTCATTCTGCCCACTTTGTCTGTCTTTTGGAAGAGACACTTTATGCTGTTGGTCCCTTTTACATGGTGTCTATATGCTAGGGGTGGGGTGGGGGGTGGAGGGGGGTAAATGTATAATCTACTGTGGACTCTCATGACCCACTGTAGAAGCATCGATGATGCAGCTCAATTAATTCTACTAAATACCTCACATAAGGACATTATTGAATGAATCATCCTATCTTAATAATTGATTGTCAATCCTACCAGTTACAGGCAGAATGACTGACTGTAAATGTTATCAATATGACCGACCACAAATAAACAAATTGATGGCAAATTATTGGAGCCATGATCTTATTGGTTCAGATGACAACCTTATGCGTTACATGTTGCAGAAAGCTGCCAAGTTATTGAAGGTGACCCTGGAGCGACTCTATGAGGAGTTGTGTCGAGAGGCAACCAGTCCAAGCGAGGGAACCCCAGAGACATTCGTGCCGTTTGAACACGACTTTGCCAAGAAGAAGAAAGAGGTGGGAACATAATTTCACTGGGCCTATTCAGTTAACCTCTCCTTGCCAGCATGTGCCTCTCCCATTGAATGAAGTATGCCCCATGCCTTTAAGATTTTCAGAATTTTACTCTCAGGGAACTTAATATAATGCACAGAAATGGTAAGAGCGACCAGGTAGAATAATGATTTGGTGGTGTAATTTACCCAACATAAAATGTATGTTATTTCCACCATGTCTATCAATATCACTATCATTGTTACTGTAGTTATTACACAAGTGGTAGTAATAGTTGTTACTGGAATAATTATTATAACTATATATAACATTGTTGTCATAGAAATGTTTACAGTTGTTGCTGTAACTACTGTAGTTATCAATTTTACAGTAGTTATCAGTATTTAAAATAGTAGTGGTATCATTATTATTGGTAGTTATTACAGTAGCAGTTCTTATATTTGATAATACAGTAGTCATTATTACAATAATTAACATTGTTATCATATATATGTTGCGATGTTTACAACTGTCGCTGTTGTTATCATTGCTGCATAGTTATAAGTTATTGATATTCTGTAGTTGAAGATGGAGACGCAGATTCAAGAGGCGTTCCTGCGCTTCACGGCCGTTCTGCTCAAGGGATACAGCAACTATCTGCTCCCCATCACCAAGGCCCCCACCCTCGAGTCAACAGACCTCAACTCTCTCTTTGATGTCCATGGTAAGAACCCCACCATTGAGTCTACAGACCTCAACTCTCTCTTTGATGTTCACATTATGAACCCACCACCCTTGAGTCGACAGACCTCAACTCTCTCTATGATGTTCATGGTACTCCACCCTTGAGTTGACAGACCTCAACTATCTCTTTGATGTCCATGGTAAGAACCCCACCCTTAAGTCGATAGACCTCAACTCTCTTTGATGTTCACAGTAAGAACCCCAACCTTTGAGTCAACAGACCTCAACTCTCTCTTTGATGTCCACATTAAGAACCCCCACCTTAGAGTCCACAGACCTCAACTGTCTCTTTGATGTCCACTGTGAGATGTTATGGTACACAGATAGCTGCCTTCTCAGTTCATTTAGCCCATTGCCAATCAGGTTCGTTGATAATCAAGTCATCATAACAATTGATTTTGATCGATAGATTGGGTAACTTAAAAAGTGCATTAGCCTTGAGCTGACATGTTTACAACACAAACTACTTCGCCACTTTTGCCATTTTTCATTTTGGTCAGACCTAAAGTTATTTTGTAGTTTGTCGTATGATTTTATTTAAACCAAATAAAAAATTTATACAAATGAGCTAGCATGACATAGTCAATAGTTTTGATTTTTCACGAAATGAAACGAGCGAAAAATAATATTGAGGATACAGCTTTAATCTAACTGCTCTGTAAAGTTAACCATAGACCTGAAACCCTCAGATATAGTCTTGGTAGCTTTAATATTATATATATTTACCAAGGCATGGATCAAAAGTTTCGTTAAAAAAAGATTATTAAGAAAATTATAAACATGTTTCAGTTTTGGGGGTATTACCTTGATATACATATCTGTAGGAATTTTAACGTTTTGTTTATTTCTGTCACAGGTTTCCTCAAGAGTCGTGAGCGAACATATCAGAAGTATTTTGGCTGCCTCATGAAAACGCAGTTGTTCAGTCGATTCATTGAGGAGCGGTCGTTTGTGTCTGACAAAGATGCCAGCCTGGTATTCTTTGACGAGTGCATTGAAAAGGTGAGTGAACAAGGAACAAACAGTTGATGTTGTTAATTATGCTGATAGTAAAACTGTGTTAGATATTTTTTAACCCTGTGATATATTGTTTAACCCTGTGAGATATTGTTTAACCCTGTGAGATATTGGTTATCCCTGTGAGATATTGTTTAACCCTGTGAGGTATTGGTTATCCCTTTGAGATATTATTTAACACTGAGATATTGGTTATCCCTGTGAGATATTGTTTAACCCTGTGAGATATTGGTTATCCCTTTGAGATATTATTTAACACTGAGGTATTGGTTATCCCTGTGAGATATTGTTTAACCCTGTGAGATATTGGTTATCCCTGTGAGATATTGTTTAACACTGAGATATTGTTGAACCCTGTGAGATATTGGTTATCCCTGTGAGATATTGTTTAACCCTGTGAGGTATTGGTTATCCCTTTGAGATATTATTTAACACTGAGATATTGGTTATCCCTGTGAGATATTGTTTAACCCTGTGAGATATTGTTTAACCCTGTGAGATATTGGTTATCCCTGTGAGATATTGGTTATCCCTTTGAGGTATTATTTAACACTGTGAGATATTGGTTATCCCTGTGAGATATTGTTTAACCCTGTGAGATATTGGTTATCCCTGTGGGATATTGTTTAACCCTGTGAGGTATTGGTTATCCCTTTGAGATATTATTTAACACTGAGATATTGGTTATCCCTGTGAGATATTGTTTAACCCTGTGAGATATTGGTTATCCCTGTGAGATATTATTTAACACTGAGATATTGTTTAACCCTGTGAGATATTGGTTATCCCTTTGAGATATTATTTAACACTGTGAGATATTGGTTATCCCTGTGAGATATTGTTTAACCCTGTGAGATATTGGTTATCCCTGTGAGATATTGTTTAACACTGAGATATTATTTAACCCTGTGAGATATTGTTTAACCCTGTGAGATATTGGTTATCCCTTTGAGATATTATTTAACACTGAGATATTGGTTATCCCTGTGAGATATTGTTTATCCCTGTGAGATATTGGTTATCCCTGTAAGATATTGTTTAACACTGTGAGATATTATTTAACCCTGTGAGATATTGTTTAACCCTGTGAGATATTGTTTAACCCTAGGAGTGACCAAAGATAAATTTCCACAGTGTCCACAAATCAGAGTTATTCATAGGGGTGCGTTTAAAACATCATAACATCACTAATAATTATCACATAAATGTGATTGAGGTATCATTTTGATGCTAAAAAGACTCTTTATTATAATAAAATGATTAAAAACTGCACCACATAATCTTATCATGGGGATGTTACTGCTACCAGATAATTACTGAGTGGCTGTATGACCCTAAGTCCAAGTGGGAAAATGTAGCCATACATATTAGCTACAAAATAAAACAAAAATGAATCATATATGTTGAGAACTTTTGTTTTTATGATTTTTTCCAACACTGGACTATGCCGATTCAGACAGGCCCATCAATCCTGCGTCGTTTTACCATGAACGGGCTGTCGAAGCTGGCGGAAATTGCGATGGCAACTTGGTGATATTTACCTCAAAAAAGCCCACAACATCGTTCTAAGTGTCTGAACTAGTAAAATAGCATGATTCACTAATGCTGTCATTCAATTTGCCGAAATATTGATCCGGAAACTTGAAATAATCCGGCCTAAAGTGAACTGACACAGAATGAAGTGAGAAAACAAAATGGCGAATTAGTAAATAAAAAGTTCACACGGCCCAGACAACACGTGTTTGTAACGATGATGCTCATTTCCTGCATAAAGCCAGCTCGCTCATTCACATGTACTCGAATAGGCCAGTCATAGAGCTTTCCAAAGGTATAACGTGTTACATATTTTGATACTATGAATGGGAACATAAATTTATTCTGTGAAGCGTAGTAAAAGTCGCCAAATATGGGCACCAACTATGTGACGTGTTTTTAAGCAAGATCATAATTAGCTATCATTGACTATGCTCATGAATAAATATGAAACGGATCGAAGAGTGATTCAGCTTTCCAAGGATACCATTTATTCCCATGTGAGGTACTGGTGACGGAAACAAAAATGTTTACTACAGAGTGAAACTAAAATTGGCCCAAAATCGGCAGGAACGCATTTCGCACTGATCGTGTGGGCTGAATTTGGCCCAGTGGTCACTCCAAGGGTTAACATTAGTACTATAGCAGTTAGTAATAAGGCCAAAATACCCACACAGTTTGTTAAAGGTCTTCACACAATAACACTGTTTATAATCATCCTAGGTGATGATGAATGCATTAACTATTTTATGTATCATATTTTATCTTGCACATTCACGTAATATTCTATGCAAAGAAGTTGAATCTGCGCCATGAATCTGTCCACATCGTCAGTCTACATTAATTTTGTTTGTCTCAGGTTGATGAGCGAGATGACGTACGACTGATAGAGTTGGACGATAACACAAACAGGTATGATGATACTTTTACTCAAATAAGGTTTATTGTTCCTTATCTAATTTGTTATTCTCCTTATCGTCTCTGCTAGTGTTATATGTGATGTGACATGTTTAAATTAAATTTATAAACAATTATTTAAATGCATGCAAGCATATGAATGATAACTGTAATTAAAATAGCTGAGAGTAGTAAAAACTAAGAGTGCAGTTGTATATTTGTATTAGTCGTAGCAGAACAAATACTTGTGTCAACTCTGTTGATATTAATCATTGTTTCTTCAGTGAGAGAACAGTGTTCATTTCACCACCTGACTCGACTGGCCTGCCACCTGGTGTCACATACAGGTATATATTTTATTGATATCTGGGAAAGTGCAGTAACTTTCTGTTTGTGATTTAAGACATACTATATATATAATGTTGGCTAACTGAAAATAAAAGGAAGGAATAGATGGCAGTATTATATAATAATATATAATAAATGATATTATATTTTATTATAAATTATTACTTATTATAATATTATTCTAATAAATTGAAACAATGAACAAGCATATGACATATACTAAAAGTATTAAGGTAGTTGGGGTAGCTAGCGTGTCAATTGATTTTTTCTTCTTCATAACATGCTAGGATATACTGAACTAAATATCGACACCACAAAAAAATCACACGGCGCTAACGTCATATTTCGCAAATCCATCCTTTAAAAACGCAGTCCTTTTGGAAATCCCCTTGAGTTCCCGGAAAAGCGACAATATTTCCATAGTAACGACTGCGTGCACTACAATGTTCGAACCAGCTATATTCATTTGCCGTGAAAGCGAACCACATTGTCTGGTTACTGTAATGCTAGTACACATCAGTATTATATCTTCCTAACTAAATCAGGTACTTAAATCAGCAAATATTTGCATTCGGTGAGCGTTAACGTTGTTTATCGTGCCTTTGACAAGAACGGAAATGCCGACACGTATGTGACCTGGTGACCCCGCGGGATAACGGGCCAATCAAAATGACCGTACACACACCCTGCCACGTGTTTGTTAGATGGCTGGCGTAACCTGATACCATAGACGACAACACGTTATACAAGTACAGATTCAAGGGCTATTGTGGCAGCAAATTAAGGGGACATGTCAATATTACAAATGGCCATTATGTTTTGTCAACAATATATAAAACGCCAGAGAAAAACTGTTAATTTCTACACAAAAACATACATTTGTTGAGATTGTGTTTTCATTAATAACCAGGAAATGATGTTTCAAATATTGTTTGAGAAAAACTACAACACTCACAACGTTGCAGTTTTGCTTATGAACACATCTTACGTGCACGCAACGTAATACAGCAGCAAATTACAATTGGTGAAGGGTTTGTGCCAAAAATACACTGCCACTTTGGGGCTGTCATTCAACTTTTGCTTAATTCATTCACGGTGGTGTAGCAGATATAATTGGTTTATGTTAACCAAAATCTGCCATGAAGTTATCAGTTACACTGTCATGCTTATATGTATGTCATTTATTTCTTTGGGGATTGTCTAAAAATTATTAAACTTCGTTTTTAGTAGCTATTTTTTAATATTTACCAATTTTTTTTTAAACTTTCTAATATAACCAAATAAATTAAAAGCAAAAAATTTTTTTCGTGTATATTATGTAGTATTTCATCTACAATCTGTAAATAAATGGTTAATTTATGTTCAAAACTTCTCCTGAATCATTTCAAAACAAGCATATAATAGCCACCCCAGCTACCTTAATAATGAAATTAGCCAGATTAATTTTAATTAGCTTTCTGTAAACATGGCTGCATTGCTGTGCGTTTCAGCTATGCTGGCTTTCCGAAGTTGAACCCTGACCTGTTCCTGGTGGTGAGAGAGCCCACGGTCATGGAACAGATGAAGACTCCTCAACGGCCACGCAGCCCAATTACAAAGCGCAGCAAACAGGAGATGAAGTCTGCCCAGAAAATGGCCCAGAAACATGTCGCATCTCCCATCCTCTGGGCCAAGTATGTGGCTCTTACCTTACCTTACCTTACCTTACCTTACCTTACCTTACCTTACCTTACCTTACCTTACCTTACCTTACCTTACCTTACCTTTTGGGCCTAGTGGCTTGCTCTGTCTTTGGCCGCGTGTTTGGCTGCATTCCACGACTTCCACCCCAGTTCTCGTTTTTCGCCAGGTTGTCTTTGGGGGACCACTTTCTGTTTCCCCTTTGGTGTCTATGTAAGAGCTGTCAGACAGTGGCTATCTTCTTTCAGTCTTAGGATGTGTCCGATCCAGTTCCATCGTGGTTGCACTGTGTGCTGTGAGCCCCGTGCCAGTGACCAATTGTTCTAAATTGGCATGTGAGATTCTCATGATGATTTTTGTCTTGTCTTGTTCAGACGTCTTACTTGACTATGCACTTGTATGTCTGCAGTGATGCACCAATTTAAATGTATGTGAATAATTGCTTGTGCATTTTAACCATTTCAGTACGACAGGCCGTTATACCGGCCTCACGGTGTGGGACGCTACAGTACGACAGGCCGGTATACCGGCATTGGCTACGTTCACCATTTAAATCGCTTTTACTCAAAATTATCCACTAAGTGGAGCCACTTTTTATATATACGGTTATCATGGCGAATGAATTAGCTATTCGGTAGCGGCAATCATTTTTTATCACTCAATATAATTTTACGGAGATTTTCGCGGTTTTTAATAATGGATTATCAAAATCTGCTATGGCCGCAATGGTGGACGGCTTTACTTCAACTGGCGGATGGCTTTACTTCAACTGCCGGTTTACCGCCGTATGTTTTGGACGGATTATTTGATAGTTTTAGCGATGAATCTTTGTCGGATGCTGACGATCGAAACAACAATGATGTTAGCGAACTTAGCGACCGAGCCAGTGGCAAAACGGATACTGACAGCGGGAGTATTTTTTATGGCTACTTGGACGTCAGTAATGATGAATGTTACGGTGTAAACGCTGAGGATGAGCTGCGCACTGTACTATCATTGCTGGATGATGCGTAGTTTCATTTTTGTTACAAGAAAAAGGTGTCTGAGAATCCGTCAAAATGCAAAGTTTGATTGGAATCGGTCCAGTAGCAATGAATGTGTAAATATACAAATGAACACTTCTGTCATATATGTTTAAAATACAGATATATAACTTGTTTTTCACTTTCTCATACTCCACAAAATGTACTTTATATTGTATTTTATATCATAGTACACTCCTGTAGCATGATCAACATGAGTAGTTTCTATTAAATATGTACATTGTCATTGCCATTGGCATACAACTGCGTTCATCAACTGCAAAAATTTTTAAACCATGGTGGCCATTTTGGATTGCTGGTTACCATGACGACGGAATGTAAAATGATATGGCTCATTTTACTCGCTGATTATCGTACTTTCAGAATATATATATATAATATTCCTGTTCATAAAATGCATTTTTGTTGCTGAAATCTTGACTTGAAGTGATGCAGTCGATTTTCTTGCATATTCACTGGGAATGCAGTATTCAGTGGTCACAGCAGATCAGGGCTGTAGTACTGAAATGGTTAACTTGATAATAAATTGTCAGTTTTGGAAGAAAAGCAAGCACCTGCCTTTAGCTATTAAAACCAGAACCCTTCTAGTAAGCCTTGGTGAATTAGGGCAACTAAGGAAGACTGAATTGTTTGAAACAAACAAGTTGGTCACAAAATGTGCCCTTTTTTAATTTCGGTTTCTTCCTCAGCGTAGCAGCTGTCCTTCTCCAATCTGGGGATGGGTGCTGATACAAAGCACCAAGGATAACATTGCCTTTCTTCTTGAAAGGTCCTCTGTCCGTGATGGTTTCTATGTCCTCTGGGAGGCAGTCGGTTTGGATGTCCTTATGAGGATGGAATTGCTACAGCAGCTGTGTGATAAGATGTTGATGCCTTGGTTGCTGTTTGCACTACATGAGGAGGTAGCATGCTATAGAGTAGAGATGGTGTATCTCCTTTCTAGATGCCTGCTGAGTCACTGCTACAGCCTGTGGTTCATTCACCTGCCCAGCTACATCAACTCGACTCCCTCCAAGCTCAAGTTCCTTCGAGTTGGCTTTGAGGTGCTGCTCAAGATGCAAGAGGCCAAGCTACAGCCACCAGACGAGGTAGACACGACACTGTCAAACTGGAATACAGTGAAACAGCGATGATTGACTCGTGCATGCTGATGAAGTTGTTATGTTGGCCGAGTGATGTGTCATGTCACCTTGCCTGTTATCTTGTCCTGTGTCTACTGTCGTGTGTGCTGTTATATCATGTCACCTTGACTGTTATCTTGTCCTGTGTCTACTGTCATGTGTGTGCTGTTATGTCATGTCACCTTGACTGTTATCATGTCCTGTGTTTACTGTCATGTGTGTGCTGTTATATCATGTCACCTTGACTGTTATCTTGTCCTGTGTTTACTGTCATGTGTGTGCTGTTATCTCATGTCACCTTGAATGTTATCTTGTCCTGTGTCTACTGTCATGTGTGTGCTGTTATCTCATGTCACCTTGAATGTTATCTTGTCCTGTGTCTACTGTCATGTGTGTGCTGTTATATCATGTCACCTTGACTGTTATCTTGTCCTGTGTCTACTGTCGTGTGTGTGCTGTTATCTCATGTCACCTTGAATGTTATCTTGTCCTGTGTCTACTGTCATGTGTGTGTGCTGTTATGTCATGTCACCTTGACTGTTATCATGTCCTGTGTCTACTGTCATGTGTGTGCTGTTATATCATGTCACCTTGATTGTTATCTTGTCCTGTGTCTACTGTCATGTGTGCTGTTATGTCATGTCACCTTGACTGTTATCTTGTCATGTGTCTACTGTCATGTGTGTGCTGTTATGTCATGTCACCTTGACTGTTATCTTGTCATGTGTGTGCTGTTATGTCATGTCACCTTGACTGTTATCTTGTCCTGTGTCTACTGTCATGTGTGTGCTGTTATGTCATGTCACCTTGACTGTTATCTTGTCCCGTGTCTACTGTCATGTGTGCTGTTATGTCATGTCACCTTGACTGTTATCTTGTCCTGTGTTTACTGTCATGTGTGTGCTGCTATATCATGTCATCATGACTGTTATCTTGTCCTGTGTCTACTGTCATGTGTGTGCTGTTATCTCATGTCACCATGACTGTTATCTTGTCCTGTGTCTACTGTCATGTGTGTGCTGTTATATCATGTCACCTTGACTGTTATCTTGTCCTGTGTCTACTGTCATGTGATGTAATAATAATAATAAACTTCTATAGTGCCTATATCCTCAGGAACCCGAGCTCAGAGGCACAACAAACCAGAATCATTAAGCATTATATCTTGAACAGGGTTATTCAAAAATCATCACATTGATTGGTCGTTATTGTGCCATGTATGACCTGTGTGTATGTGTGATGTATGACCTGTGTGTTGCTATGTGTGATGTATGACCCGCGTGTTGCTATGTGTGATGTATGACCCGCGTGTGGCTATGTGTAATGTATGACCCGTGTGTTGCTATGTGTGATGTATAACCCATGTGTTGCTATGTGTGATGTATGACCCGTGTGTTGCTATGTGTAATGTATGATCCGTATGTTGCTATGTGTGATGTATGACCCGTGTGTTGCTATGTGTGATGTATGACCTGTGTGTTGCTATGTGTGATGTATGACCCGTGTGTTGCTATGTGTGATGTATGACCTGTATGTTGCTGTGTGTAATGTATGACCTGTGTGTTGCTATGTGTGATGTATGACCCGTGTATTGCTATGTGTGATGTATGACCCGCGTGTTGCTATGTGTGATGTATGACTGTGTGTTGCTATGTGTGATGTATGACCCGTGTGTTGCTATGTGTGATGTATGACCCGCGTGTGGCTATGTGTGATGTATGACCCGTGTGTTGCTATCTGTAATGTATGACCCGCGTGTTGCTATGTGTGATGTATGACCCGTGTGTTGCTATGTGTAATGTATGATCCGTGTGTTGCTATGTGTGATGTATGACCCGTGTGTTGCTATGTGTAATGTATGACCGTGTATTGCTATGTGTGATGTGTGACCCGCATGTTGCTATGTGTGATGTATGACCTGTGTGTTGCTATGTGTGATGTATGACCTGTGTGTTGCTATGTGTGATGTATGACCGTGTATTGCTATGTGTGATGTATGACCGTGTGTTGCTATGTGTGATGTATGACCTGTGTGTTGCTATGCGTGATGTATGACCGTGTGTTGCTATGTGTGATGTATGACCTGTGTGTTGCTGTGTGTGATGTATGACCCGTGTGTTGCTATGTGTGATGTATAATCTGTGTGTTGCTATGTGTGATGTATGACCCGTGTGTTGCTATGTGTGATGTATGACCCGTGTGTTGCTATGTATGATGTATGACCTATGGGTTGCTATGTGTGATGTATGACCTGTGTGTTGCTGTGTGTGATGTATGACCTGTGTGTTGCTGTGTGTGATGTATGACCCGTGTGTTGCTATGTGTGATGTATGACCTGTGTGTTGCTATGTGTGATGTATGACCCACGTGTTGCTATGTGTGATGTATGACCCGTGTGTTGCTGTGTGTGATGTATGACCCGTGTGTTGCTATGTGTGATGTATGACCTGTGTGTTGCTATGTGTGATGTATGACCCGCGTGTTGCTATGTGTGATGTATGAACCGTGTGTTGCTGTGTGATGTATGACCCGTGTGTTGCTGTGTGATGTATGACCCGTGTGTTGCTATGTGTGATGTATGACCCGTGTGTTGCTATGTGTGATGTATGACCCGTGTGTTGCTATGTGTGATGTATGACCCGTGTGTTGCTATGTGTGATGTATGACCTGTGTGTGATGTATGACCCGTGTGTTGCTATGTGTGATGTATAATCTGTGTGTTGCTATGTGTGATGTATGACCTGTGTGTTGCTATGTGTGATGTATAATCTGTGTGTTGCTATGTGTGATGTATGACCCGTGTGTTGCTATGTGTGATGTATAATCTGTGTGTTGCTATGTATGATGTATGACCCGTGTGTTGCTATGTGTGATGTATGACCTGTGGGTTGCTATGTGTGATGTATGACCTGTGTGTTGCTGTGTGTGATGTATGACCTGTGTGTTGCTGTGTGTGATGTATGACCCGTGTGTTGCTATGTGTGATGTATGACCTGTGTGTTGCTATGTGTGATGTATGACCCGCGTGTTGCTATGTGTGATGTATGAACCGTGTGTTGCTGTGTGATGTATGACCCATGTGTTGCTGTGTGATGTATGACCCGTGTGTTGCTGTGTGATGTATGATCCGTGTGTTGCTATGTGTGATGTATGACCTGTGTGTTGCTGTGTGTGATGTATGACCCGTGTGTTGCTGTGTATGATGTATGACCTGTGTGTTGCTATGTGTGACATATGATCTGTGTGTTGCTATGTGTGATGTAAGACCTGTGTGTTGCTATGTGTGATGTATGACCTGTGTGTTGCTGTGTGTGATGTATGACCTGTGTGTTGCTGTGTGTGATGTATGACCCATGTGTTGCTATGTGTGATGTATAACCCGTGTGTTGCTATGTGTGACATATGATCTGTGTGTTGCTATGTGTGATGTAAGACCTGTGTGTTGCTATGTGTGATGTATGACCTGTGTGTTGCTGTGTGTGATGTATGACCTGTGTGTTGCTGTGTGTGATGTATGACCCGTGTGTTGCTATGTGTGATGTATAACCCGTGTGTTGCTATGTGTGACATATGATCTGTGTGTTGCTATGTGTGATGTAAGACCTGTGTGTTGCTATGTGTGATGTATGACCTGCATACATCACACATAGCAACACACAGGTTGTGATGTATGGCCTGTGTTTTGCTATGTGTGATGTATGACCGTGTGTTGCTATGTGTAATGTATGACCTGTGTGTTGCTATGTGTGATGTATGACCTGTGTGTTGCTATGTGTAATGTATTTGTATTGTTTCATGTTGAGCCTGATCTGTTTCAGTTGTGTTACCGTGTGCTAATGCAGATGTGTGGGACACATCATCAGCCAGCTTTCGCACTCAAGATTCTCCTCGAGATGAAGCGCAATGGAGTGCACCCGAATGCCATGACATATGGCTACTATAACAAGGTAACGGTCTTGCCAGGGTACACAATTTAAAGACACTTCTTCACTTCACTTTGTTCATTTGTACCCACTACGACGTGCTGGCTCTAGTATCCACTACAACGTGCTGGCTCTAGTATCCACTACGACGTGCTGGCTCTAGTATCCACTACGACGTGCTGGCTCTAGTATCCACTACGACGTGCTGGCTCTAGTATCCGCTATGACGTGCTGGCTCTAGTATCCACTACGACGTGCTGGCTCTAGTATCCACTACGACGTGCTGGCTCTAGTATCCACTACGACGTGCTGGCTCTAGTTCCACTACGACGTGCTGGCTCTAGTATCCACTAATACGTGCTGACTCTAGTATCCACTAAGACATGCAAGCTTGTTTGTGCAAATGTGTTATTTAGTTATGATCAAATCTTCAGGCGAATTATTTCTGACTGAACCCAGTCTAGATTTGGCGAGAAGATTTGCGAAAGAGGTCCAGCTATCTATATTATGACGTCAGGCTGATCACATGTTTGCAAGTTCCCTAGTCTAACGATCAAAATTAAATCTTACAATGATTTTAACAAAAGTTTGCACACTTTTATTAAACCGACTGCATATTACTAAACTATCCATGCAGTACAGATTTGAACATTAACAAACCTGATTCACATACTAAATGAATTGTGGCGACATCATTACTGTTGACTTGCCTTGGCTGCATGTAGGTGGTCCTGGAAAGATTTAATGTTGACTTGCCTTGGTTGCATGTAAGGCAGTCCTGGAAAGATTTAATGTTGACTTGCCTTGGTTGCATGTAAGGCAGTCCTGGAAAGCTTTAATGTTGACTTGCCTTGGCTGCATGTAGGCGGTCCTGGAAAGATTTAATGTTGACTTGCCTTGGTTGCATGTAAGGCAGTCCTGGAAAGATTTAATGTTGACTTGCCTTGGTTGCATGTAAGGCAGTCCTGGAAAGCTTTAATGTTGACTTGCCTTGGCTGCATGTAGGCGGTCCTGGAAAGATTTAATGTTGACTTGCCTTGGTTGCATGTAAGGCAGTCCTGGAAAGCTTTAATGTTGACTTGCCTTGGCTGCATGTAGGCGGTCCTGGAAAGATTTAATGTTGACTTGCCTTGGTTGCATGTAAGGCAGTCCTGGAAAGCTTTAATGTTGACTTGCCTTGGCTGCATGTAGGCGGTCCTGGAAAGATTTAATGTTGACTTGCCTTGGTTGCATGTAAGGCAGTCCTGGAAAGATTTAATGTTGACTTGCCTTGGTTGCATGTAAGGCAGTCCTGGAAAGATTTAATGTTGACTTGCCTTGGTTGCATGTAGGCGGTCCTGGAAAGATTTAATGTTGACTTGCCTTGGTTGCATGTAAGGCAGTCCTGGAAAGATTTAATGTTGACTTGCCTTGGTTGCATGTAAGGCGGTCCTGGAAAGATTTAATGTTGACTTGCCTTGGTTGCATGTAGGCGGTCCTGGAAAGCTTTAATGTTGATTTGCCTTGGTTGCATGTAAGGCAGTCCTGGAAAGCTTTAATGTTGATTTGCCTTGGTTGCATGTAGGCGGTCCTGGAAAGCAAGTGGCCTTCAGAGAACACCCGAGCTCAGATGTACTGGAGTCGGCTACGCAACGTTATCACTGCAGTGTCGCAATTCCGCCGGGTGCTACGACAGCGCCAGTTGTCGGCCTGCTCGAACTCCGAGAACGACTTTGATCGCATCAGCACGGACAGTTTCCTTGAAGAGTTTGGCGTTGCGGACAAGACTGACAGTGCGACGAGAGAGATCTCACATGCGGAGCCACTGAACAACGAAGAGAAGAGTAGCACGGGTCAGTGAACAGGATTCTAATTGGGGGATCATATCAAAACACTGATGTATAAATGACTACCAGGCAATGGACTGGTGGAATTTCAGTTGTATGAATGAACTGATTATGTGTATTTGTTTGTCTTAATTTGCCAACTTGTGGTTACATCTGTGCATTCTTGTTTAATTTTAATATAAACATATATTTTCCATGGTACAATTTCAAAGTTATTAATTGGACCAGTGGTGTAACAAAGAATTTATGGGAAATATCTTACAAATAAGTTTGCATTGTTTGATGGAATTTTTTTTTTATTTATTAAATTAATAATAATATTTATTAAATATTTTAATATAAAATAGGAATAAGCAGTGATATAATTAAAATCGCCAGTATTAGTAATGATGATAACTGACACCAGGTGGCATGAGTGATCGCGGCTACAACTCGATGACTCTGGAAGATGCGAAGAAGATCTCCGTCCTGATTGGCTCGAAGGGCTCGCTAGACTCAGTGAACCATGGGAACAGAACGAAGGTGGATATCTTCCACAAAGACGGGTGCCACAAGCCACCTAGTGGACCCGTGAAACAGCTCTTTAAGCCTGATTCTCACACAGGTTCGTTAATTATAATTATTCTTAATATTGAATGTCGCCGTTATGACAGCCAGCTTATGTGAGCAGTTGACTCTTTCGCCCACTTACACTGTTTTCTCAGTGTAATATATAGGTAGTGTCTTTGTCTTGAGCCAGTGCGCTGCCGGTCAGTGTCAAGTGTGCTGGGGAAGCCATTTCTGGGCTGGTCACTGTATAGCTGAAGCCCATTCATCACAAAGTATTCACATGTAATAGCTTTGTCAAGATATGAATAGAAATTTTCTTTTTTCACAACTAGTGAAGTAAAGTCACTTCAACGTTTCAGCAACCACTGGTTGAATTCATCAGGAAAGGAATTCTCAGACTTAGTTCTTCTGATGCTTTGGTTCTTCTTTAAGCTTTTGACAAAGAGCCACATCAAAGATTACTACTTAAATTAAAAGCCCATGGAATCGGGGATGGCATAATTGACTGAATAGAACAATGGCTGACTGACAGAAAGTAGCGTGTTGTAGTAGATTCAGCTTCAAAGGGAAATCAAATTCTTGGATTGATTAGGAGAAACAAGATTCAAGGAAAAAAGCTAATTATACCTCTATATAACGCAATAGTTAGACCTCGTTTAGAATACTGTATACAAGCGTGGAGACCATATCGTAAGAAGGGTATAGATACGCTTGAACGCATACAGAGGAGAGCAACTAAAATTATTTCAGAACTGAGAGACCTTAGTTATGAAGAACGCCTGAAAGAATGTGGTTTAATAACTCTAGAGACAAGGAGGTTAAGAGATCAGATTGAAGTTTTTAGAATATTGAATGGGTATGAAAATATTGATAGAAATATGTTTTTCTCACTCAAGAAAGATAGCAGAACTAGAGGACATGAGGTAAAGTTAGTAAAGGACCAGTGTAGATTGGACATCAGGAAGTACTCATTCTCACAGAGGACAGTAAATGATTGGAACAAATTGTCTACGGATTGTATAACTGCTAGCAGCGTGAATATGTTTAAAAACAAGGTTGACACATATCTCAGGAGGGCGGGTTACACGTAGATGAACATTATTGGACTCTCGAATAGACAATGGCTTCCTTGTCCAATTGCCATCTGGGCCTTTGGCTTGGATGGCAATCTTGTTAAATCTTTATGGTGTGGCAAGCAGGCTGTCCCAGTATCCCCGGTACTATCCCCTGCATCTAGATGAATGACACGTTATATTTCTGACCGAGAGAGCTTCCTTTATCCGTCTCACACTTCTGTTACTTTCCCAGTCAATTGGCCATGTATTCGCTAATGTACTGAATGGCAAGATTGATACAATAAAACTAATGTCACTTTACACTGTAGTAGGCACACAAGACAAACCTCGCCACTTTGAACCTATCCGTATGCCAGACATTGGTGACAGTGCAGCCGACTCGAGTAGTAGCACAATAGAGGGCAGCATGTGTAAGTAACAACAGTCGCAGATTTATATCCTGATCTGTTTCTACGTAGTCTTTTAAAACAAACTCGTATGGAAAACCAAGTTTTGAAGAGCGTTGTGTATTTGTTTTAGTTTATTATGTTATGGAACATTATCTTTTCCATTTAACAAAGTTAACTTTCTTTTAACTTACATTATTCAGCTTTCAACATAAGAACATATGTCATGTAAAAATGAAAAACATTTCCTTGTCAGAAATAAACTGATGAATAAATATGGTTTGTTAAAGTGTTGTTGACCTTAGTGTTTGACCTCTTACTTTCTCCTCCATATGTTTCTTAGTTGACAACTCTGGGGTTGATTCAACGACTGGTGAGGGTCAAAGTCAGCCAGATGACAGCACTGTGTCTTCACCGAGTGGTAATGTTGAGGCAACGATGCAGAACGGTGCCGAGATGGTGCAGGGCACCAGTTCTATGGACAGCATTGAGAAATCGCCTGAAACGTCCACAAAACCCAGTGATCTGCAGTTAGCACAAGAGGGCAGCATGTGTACAGCCAGCGAGTCATGTGATCCAGCCAACGCAGCTGACACAATGAAGAAAGCGACACCATCGTCAAATCCAACTAGTCCAGTACACAGCATTCGTGTGCCAGTGACAGACAGCGAACCACTCGGTGTATTCTCCGATCCACTGTTAGCTTCGTCCACTGTTGCTACGGACAGTTCCCACCAGGGGGACGCGAGTACAAGTGTTGATTCGGATCGTTCAAACGCAAGTAGCACTGCACGGCGCAACTTGTTGATAGATTTGGAGCCGTTCGGTTCAACGGTGCGGACTAGAAGTGGTGCAGGTTGTGTGGGGGTCGAAGGTCGTGAACTGCGGAAGAGCAACAGTACGGGTAGACTGCAGATGGAGAGCTTCAGTTCGAGCGACACGTCAAGTCCGGGGAGTCCCCTAGAGGCATGGAGTCCCATGTCATCGGGACCTCCGCCTGATTCATCAGTGTCGTTGCCCCCGACAACTAGAGCAAGCACGCTACCAGAGAAGGGAAGGATTGGACTTATAGCGATGCCACCAGAGGATAAGGCAGTAGGCCGAAGTGAGTCGTTCAGTAGCGCCCTCAAGAGTGCAGCGAGTTTATTCTCATCTAAATTCACCGAACTGAAGCAGTCGATGTCAACATCAACGTCTGCCACCAGGGGGAGCAGTCAGAGTCTATCAGGGCGCTCAGCGAAATTGCACGAAACGGAAAAGTTGCTTTCAGAGAGTGACGAGGACCGCTTATTGGCACGTGCCTCTAGCAATGATTGTCTGAGCAGCGGTGCCTTACGGACATCTGTTTCATCAAATAAGTCGTCGTCGTCGTCGTCTTCCATCAAGGGTGCATCTTGTGAGGAGCTTGCACTGCCTGTGCGGGGAGCAGTCAATGTGCCGTACGCTCACAAGCCATTTGGTAGGTGTTGCCCCTGCATGCATAGTTGGTTTGTGTCACACCGAGTGTCCAGCTTCGAACGTCTCGCTTGGAAATGGCTTTTTCATTATTAGTTGTTGTCAACCACTGAGAATTTACATGCACCTGACGTTAAAGGTGTCTAATAATCTTTATTGTAAAATCATGTTGCATAATATAAACTATATCTATTTTAACATCTTGGCTGGCCAAATGTGCTGTAAAATTTAAATATAAATGTTAAAAAATATACTTTGAATGTTACCTGAATATCATGTATACATTCATTTAAATTGACGTAACATTGATGTTCATGTCCAAATAATGATCAGATTATATATTTTTTAATGTCTCACTAAAACACATTTGAGCAGACAAGATGTTAAAATATAAGTATATTTTATGCTGTATAACTTGATATTACGATAAAAAACAAATGTGTGTAGAATGTCACCCTCCAAAAAACTAGTACATCCTTTGATTTATATTAATTGCACTTTCCAGTTCAATGGAACACATTTATTTTCATTGATGTACATTTTTGTCTGATTCTGTTTAATGTATATGGACAGATATTTGCATGGTTACCTTTTTTGTTTTGGCCACACATATTTGGTTGAGTTTAATGTAGCATTTAATGAATTAGAAAGAATTTTATGCAAATAAATACTGCATCTTTCAAAATAGCGTTTTATATGAAATAATCCTGTGAAAATATTTGTCCACATACAGCATTTCCTCTGGCCAACAGACTACTACGGTCTTCATCTTATGTCTCCACAGTTGTGTGATAACGTTAAGAACGAATCCATATAATCGCTGGTGTGTTTCTGAGCAATTAATCCAACAACAATGTCATTATACAGTCTTCTGGAGTAATTTTACGCTGATCTTAATAGTTATATATATTTTTTTATTATGACCTTTGCATGCATATTCATATCTTTGTTATTGAAGAACCTTGTAAGTAGCATGGTCTGATCATTTTTAACATAAAAATATATAAAAGTGATATAGCGTAAACTATATCTATTCTTGATCGCTCTAATGTGTTTTATTGAACCACAATTTTAAAATATAATTGGACCATTATCTGTTTAATTTGAACGTTTTAAATCGAATGTCATGTTTACATTGCTGAATGGCAAAGTCAATATTTATAAACAGATAATGGTCAAATTATATTGAGGTTCATTAAAATACCTTTGAGCAGTCAGGATGTTAGAATAAATGTATATATTTAACTATAAAATATGATTTTACGATAAAAATCGATCAGACTTTTAGTTGGGAAAAATTCATCAAAAACTGTGAACTTATGAGACAGTTCCTAACATTCACCTGGCTGCGGTTAATTTACTGTTTATTTCGCCATTGATTTCGTCGTTGATTTCACTGTTGATTTCACCGTTGATTTCACGCTGTCGTGGCTTTCTGTTTTCCTTGTAGTCTCAGACTTTCTGGGAGGGCTAATGTCTATGCACCTTAGTCCGGCCATCCGTGGCTTGGCTACCACTTGGGAAACGGTCAAAGACTCAATGGTTGAGTCATTCAGCGAATCATGGGGAATTTCTGAGAACAGTGACTACCCGTATGGGTGGAACGGGTCGGATGACATGGACAGCGAGGAAGAGAGTTCGGATGAGAAAGGTGCACCCTCATTGGTTGCTTGGTTGTGGCGGTTTCTCGGTCGGGTGATATTAACTTCGGGGACAGTCTCAGTGGACAGCCATTGGTCTAAGTAATTTTATGTTCAGCGCAGGTTTAAAGTAAGAATTTCGTTCTGAGTAAATGATTAAATGCACACATTTCAGGGAGTCGAATGGTAGATCATCTGTCACCAGTGTAGTATAAAGATGATGTGTAGCAGTACTGGTGACAGGTCACAAAGAGGACAGAATAAAAACTACTGCAATATCAGTATAACAAATATGCAACTGAATTTGGACTAAATTGTTTATTAAAAAAAGATACTGAAACATTTTAATAGAAATTATATTGATGCTACACTAAGTTTGGTGGTATTGGATGTTTCTTTGATTTCTTATTATAAGGTAAAAATTGCCATAATTCTATCAGATACATTAATTAAAAATCAAAAACAAAACATTTTGAAATTTGCAAAACTTGAGTAACATGACATTGTATTTCTCCTACATAAATGAATTTATTTTGTACTGGGATCAGTGTGCGTCCACTGATGAGGTGGTCTTGTGGGGGTTGTAGCTACTAAAACTGGCTCTTGGGTTTGAAGGACTATACAGCCAGGGCTAAGACTGGCTAGACTAAACACGTTTTGTATGCAGTCTTACTTACTATAGCTATACAAGTGGCAGTAATACTGGTGGATATCCCATCATGCCTTTCCTGCAGGATATCCCATCATGCATTGCCAGCAAGATATCCCATCATGCTTTGCATGCATGGTATCCCATCAGGCATTGCCTGCAGGGTATCCCATCATGCTTTGCATGCAGGGTATCCCATAATGTCTTGTCTGCAGGATATCCTATCATGCCTTACCTGCAGGATATCTCATCATGCCTTACCTGCAGGGTATCCCATCATGCCTTGCCTGCAGGATATCCCATCATGCTTTGCCTAGTCATGCACTGCTCTCACTAGGGTCCCTTTCTTCACTTCTTTGGCTTTTAATGCCTTATGTAGCATGATAAACATATATTGAGATGGCATATTAACCTACCTCGCACGTTACAAGGTGCCTGTCTTGTCTAGCGCTACTAGGTGTTACCTGCTTTGTCTAGCCACAGGTAAGTTCATCAACTGAAAATCACACCAACATTTGATAGTCCTACTCAGCCTGTGAGGGGAATCTTTATTTCACTGCAAGATGAGGATAAAAAGCATAGTGCTTCAAATGTAATTGTACACAATGTATAAAACTTCTACAAATTGATCCAGAATTATGATGTGCATTCAGGAGGCCAGAGCTCTTTGTTTTTTAGTCTTCCTGGACTCCTCAGTATGAGGGAGCGACTTGGGATGTGTTCCCTTTATTTATGGCAGTCACATTTGTCACGCCTTGATAAACATCTTTTAAGCAGAATTTTTTAATCTATTCTTTCAGTGATTTCTCTGGATGCACAGTCATCTGTATTAGGAGTTATGGAATTATTTCATTTTAAGATTTTATATCTTTAATTAACCGAAGTTGAAATGTATACATCTATATCAATTGCATTGGTATAACTAAATTGAATTTTTTTTAACGTGCTTGTGCGCATGCATGTGCTCGTGCAGGCTTTGGACGAGGACAGCATTAACATTTAAAGGTTTGCATGTGTGCGTGCGCATGTGTGCGTGCGCATGTGTGCGTGTTTCTGTGTGCATTAATGTAGCATAGCCAACATGTAGACAGTATGTTGATGTACATAATATGTACGAATGTAGCCTAACCCTAGATGTAGTATTAATACATTGTGTTTTGCAAATGGTCTCTAGTTACCGAGACACTTCGGTTTGCATGCTGCCTCCTTTCTATCTTGCTGCTGCTGCGTGATGATCTTCACGTGCTGCGTGTATGACAGTGCTTGATGACTAGCAATAGATATTGTGTACACACTGAATCAACATGCAGTGAAATATGTTAATGACTTGTTTAATATGTTGTGGATAAATTGTTCTACCGTACAGGAGTTTTAACGTACAGGAGCAATTCTGCAAGCAAAGTAATATAAGTAGTTCACTTCTCCTTGCTTTTTTTCAACAATTTGTAGTTATGTTATGTAGTAATGATGTTAAGTTTTTCTTATTAAAATCAAGTTTCATTCATCTATAAAGATTCATTCATATCTGTTGAGCTCCTGAAGAAGTTTTGTTTGTTCACGTATCGTGTTTAAATGAACATTCATTAGTAAATGTGTGAGAATAATAATGATGAATATTATTACTACTTTGTCGATGACTTGATGTTCATGATTATGTAACCGTTTTTATAGATTTAACCACAAATTGTTGTGATGCGTTAATTATCCAATCGCTGTGATGCATTAATCGTCCAATCACTGTTCCCAGGCAGCTCAGGTGACCAGGTGGACGATTCCGATCAGTCGTCCCTGCGTTCGTTGTGCAAGCAGCTCAGTGGCTCCCTCTACAGTCTGCCACATACACTACACAATGTGGCGATGGACGTCGAGATATGCAGTTTGTCGCGGTGTCACAGCTGTAATGGTCTCCTCTACGATGAACAGATCATGGCGGGCTGGACAGCCGAGGACTCTAATCTCAACACCAGGTAGGAGATGATTCACTATTTAACTCAATGCTCTGTCTGTCATAATCTGGTTATGTAGCTTTTTATGTCCCTCTTAGTGCGTAACCATGGTTCGAATTTAGCCTAAATTTATTGTATGTATTGCATGTAATAATGTGTTAAACTGCCTGTCAATCATTGCATGTAATAATGTGTTAAACTGCCTGTCAATCAAAGGCTGTTATGCAGTATTTCTGATTGTTTCTTTTTGTGCCACTTCAGAAGCTAGGCAGAGAACCTATTTTTGTAAGGGCTGAAATTAGAGCAGCTCTGTATTTGTTCTGCAAATTATTGTCAACTTTTAAGAGCCAGTTGGTCCCTAGATTTGGAACTATTGGGGGCGTGGCAGCCAATCTAGGGGCCTGCGCTAAATTTGAACCCTGGTAACACCCAGTCTGTCTATAGCAGATATCGATCGATAATATAGGGATTCACCATACAACCCTCTCTAGGTTTATCATTAATATAAAATGTTTATTATTAAATGTGTAATCAAAGTTGGTCTGGAGAAGTCATTTGTTAGTTGATCATCAGTTTGAAGTACAAGAAATTTGCCAATTCTGCCACTTATGATACATTTATCACAAGCAGAAAGTGATTAATTTAATTAATTTGCAGCCCCACATGTAATGGGTTTATTTGTGTTTTACTGTTGCTGGAATCATTTTGTCAATGTCAATTTGTTTCAGCTGCCAATTCTGCGGCTCAAAACTAGTGCCTTCGCTGCAGATAAGTATCAAGGTAGGTTGCACCGTCTCGCCTTGTTTCACTCCGTCCGATGATGGTTTCGCTTTAATTGATTTGTTTGGGCTTTTGGGTTTCTAGCATGTATTGCTAGGTTACAGTACAATTATTAATTAAAACTTTGATAGTTTCTGTAGAAAAATGTATTGTTTGTGTTTGTTTCAAATGTAAAGATCATTTTTATTTATTTCATAAACAAAAACCATATTCCTTTTTATTAACCAGCTTTACGAAAAAATATATTCAGAACAAAGTAATCAAACAAACTTTGGATTTATTTTCAGACTGAATTTTCAGTTAATTTTCTCTTTTTGGCCAGTGTGTGCTCTAAGTCTGTCATAGTTTTTATCAATATCAATGTGAGAACTATTCCTGTTGATACTAGGGGCTGTCTCAAATCAGCCAAAATAAGAAAATCTTCTTGCACTTATATTTTTGAATTCAACCAAAATTTTACCAGTTAATCCACAGGTCAATATAACCATGCATGTCAAACCATAGGGCTGTAACTCGAATGGTTTCTGAGTTATGACCATTTCAAATTTGGGGGATTCTGTCTTCTTGTCAGTTTTTTAAATCATGAAGATTTCTTGTTCAACTTAAAATACAAGTACCTAAAAACCTATTTTGCAAGAAGTCTGAGATTTTGCTTGCTTATTCTCCATCATATGTAGATAATAATATTTATACTATAGTTCCACTTCTGTATATTAGTTGTCCCACAATCTTCCAATGAAGTGGTGTTTCCATGTAAAAAAAAGAGAAATTCCCCCTCTCGTTCTCAATTTTGCATAGACAATCTGTACATTTTCAGCAAATTTCAGATACGTAGCTTGAAAACTTCTCAAGTAAGAATCACGAAAAACATGATGTAAAAATAATGTGTACGATATTTGGTGCTTACCCGTTGTTCATATTATAATAGGGCATTGCAGAAACAATTTGAACGTAAATGCTTTGTTCTTTTGCACAAGTGCCCAAGTTTAGCCACCTAGTCATTAGTTAAAATTTAAGTAAATTCTGAGAAATCAACTTTTTGACCATTTTGTTGATTTCACATGGAATGATCCAGGTACATATAATCTAGAACTATGTATTCAGAAGATTTTTTTTGCATTTCACAACAATATTTACACAATTTTCTTACTAGAGATGGAATACGTAGTAAAATCAGCTATTGGATTTTATATTGTCTTATAATCTGTTGATTAGATAAAACACAAAATGTGCCCATCCGAAATATTTTTTAAAACAGTCATTTGAATACGGAATCCAAATAAGGTGCATTATACAGGCATTGTATCTGCCTATCATAAAAAATGTATTGGTATTTTAGCTCCATGGCCACATATATAAGTATAGACCACTTTTCACTATGTACCAACTATGGAGATCAGTATCTCATAAACTAATCAAGATAGAAACTTCAACCTTCTCATAAACCTAGATAAGTAGGTGTGTCATTGGTCTAAATAAGATTCATTTGTGTTCTTAAATCACTTGTTGACTCAATTTTGTGCGTAAAAACACTTCAGTAGAAGATTGTGGGAGAACTAATGTACAAAAGTGGAATTATAATATGTCAGTTACTATCTACATATAATGTATGTATCTTGTAGGGTGTAGCGTTTATTCCTGGTACCATGACCACCAGATAGATAGATAAATCATTATTTACTTATTTATTTATTATTTTTTTTCTTTTGTTGTATATATTTTTATTGATCCATCCATGTTTTGTCTCGTTTTTAGTGCAATGTTGCTATACTTTGCTTTGGGCCACTTTTCATCTTTTGATGGTATCCCCAGGCCACTGAACTTAAGTATAAAAAGGTAGAATAAGCATGCAAAATCTCAGAGTTCTTGTACATTATAGTTTTTGAGTTATTGGTATTTTAAGTAGAACAAGAAATCTTCATGATTTCCAAAAACTTGCAAAATCACAGAATCCTCCAGATTTGAAATGGTTATAAGCCAGAAACTATTCAAGCTACAGCTCTATGGTTTGATATGTGTGGTTATATTGACATGTGGATTAATAGGTAAAGTTTTGGTCGAATCTAAAAATATGAATGCAACATGCCTTGGGTTGATCTGAAAAGGAATGCTCCAACTAGAATTTCCATTCTATTTTAAAAGTTTCTACTTCAAAATTATAAACCCTGTTTGCATGGCAACCATCACTAATCTTAAAGTTGCAAATAATGTTGGAGAAACATGAATATTTATATTGATAAAATCCACGAGCCTGATTTTACAGTGAAATAGCCCTTTACTATAAATGTCTGCAAGGTCAGATTATCTCTGACATGTGACATGGTCATGTGACATGGTCGTACGCTGGTTGCAGGACTATCGCCAGTCTGTTCGGCCAGCTGCCATTGTGCCCAGCCAGTCATGTGAAAGCATGCAGAGTGTTCAGTCGATGCCCAACGTTCGACTCGGCCAATCAGCAGCTACTCCTGTCGCCATGACAATCTCAAAAACTGGTGTCCATGGCAACAGCAGTCAACCAGCTGTGACCGGAGATGACCAGGATCATACGAGCAAAACATGGGCTGATCCAGAGGCTGTCAAAGAAACGTTGGTTTCTGGTGATTCAGATGAGAAAGTTGGGGGTGATGGTAAAGTGATTGCCAATGACAGTAACAAGGGGGCTGATACTGCAGACAGTGAGGAGGCACAGGAAGGGAGCGTTAGTGAGTCATCACAAGAGGGTGAAGGGGTGAAAAGTGAAGGGGAAGCATCGCCTCAAAAGTTGATAGATTTGAGTCCGGTCATGGGGCCAAGCCAGATGTCCTCATGTCCGGAGTCTCATATTGATGCCATCATGGGCGACAAGTTGGTAGACCCAAGTGCCATGACAGAGTCAGGACATGAGTCATTGCATCTAGAGACAGTTATTGCCGCAGGAGATAAACTGATAGATCTAAGTCCAGTTGCAGACTCACAACGACCTACATCGTGTCTGGAGACAGACATTGATGGTGCCACCACAGCCAAGAGGCCTGCTGGATGGAACCCGCTGCTGCCACCTGGTGACACTAGCACTACGGACCAGGCGGCGCCACCGTCAGCTGTCTGCGTGAATGGTGTGGCCAGTGACGCTGACATTGAACAAAAGCTTGACGGATTGGGGGAGGAGGAAACATCTTCCCCTACTGCTGGAAACAAAACAAACGATGAACAGGTTTCGTCATCTACTGGTGATTCTGGAACTGAGACAGATAGTTGTAAGATCGCTGGTGCCGTTGTGGATTCAAATGCAGCGAGCAACGACAAGAAAGGTGCAAATTTGGCACCGGGAAGTGAAATTCATTATTGTGACAAGGTGGACTTTGGGTGAGAATTATTTCTGTTTTCTTTGTTGTGATTTTATTTTTGCAAATATTTTTGCCACAATTTGTTTAATGAACTTTTGATCGGTTTTATAATAAATCATGTTATATAGTATGAACATATCGATTCTAACATGAACCACAAGTTTTATTTATAATTTCACCTTTATCTGTTCATGAATATTGACCTTGTCGTTCAGTACATTCGCAAACAACTGTTGACACTTTCCAATTGTGCACACGTAATTCTCTTTTTAATAAAATCCTTGTGCTTTCTGTTTCAGAGCTCGCGGAGTAGCGTTAGATTTAGTCGCAGTGCATTACTTGAGCCCCCTGGTGTTGAGAAAAGAACTGGAGAACATCATTGAACACGAAGGCGAAGAATGTTTGAGTGAGGCGAAATTCGTCGATGATCATCCAATTGTTTTCTGGAATCTTGTAAGTGGTTATTGGGATTATCTGATATTTCTTTATTACCATTGCAGTGGTGTCATTGTTGAAAGAAGAAGTGAAAAAGAAGTAATTTCATCATTACAATAAATATATTATGTTGTTAATAATCAATTTGCTTGATATATGGATGAATTAAATAACGATTATGTGTTTTATATTTTAACTATACAATATTATAGTCATTATTTTATGATTACATGTATGTACGTGCCTATGAACGGGCTGATCCCAGATATATGGCTCTTTATATATTTAATAATAATAATGTGTTTTGTCAACTGGATGCAAAAAAGGCGATTGTAAAAGTAGGTTTTTGGTAAATACTTACAACTTATAAACGTTGCAGTTTAACCAGATTTGTAGCATGCTGGGAAGACTCGTACAATGTGATACATGGTTCTAAGTTGGTGAAACATAACCTAATTATTCAACATCACGTTGTAGTTAGTCTTGATATGTCAATCATGCAGGAGTTTGGTACCATCTGCACACGTTGACTGCTTATTCCAGCCTTGAAATTAAGCTTTGGTAGACAGTGGCCCATTGGGCCAGTACATTCAAAAAGTTACTGGCCTCCCAGTAAGTTACTGGCCCGGGTATTTTTTCGGATATAACACAGAATGTGTACAAATAATGGTACAATGCATCATATTAATTCCATGTATGTAGGACCTATATGTAAACATTTAGCTAATTCTTCTGGGTACAAGAAAGCCTTGTGTTCATAGAAAACTACTGATTAGTTAGGGCAAGAATGATACGCCGGTATTCCAGTATATCATGATACACAACATTGTCATTAACCATTGTGGAAATGCTACATCTACGCTGGCTACGGTACGCAAACGCGGTATGCAAACGCGGTAGACACAAATAAATTAATTGCAACATCTGCAAAACAGTAGTGTCAATGTAAACAATTTCTGCCTGTGTATCAGTAAGAACCATAATAACAAATATAATGTTTCCCCCAATCAGTATAAAATTAATTCGTTTGCATCGCCAGTGCAAAGTTTGGACCAAGTGTGACATCTGTGGTTGCATTTGCATGGGCACTGACCCGCTCCAATTCGCCAATTAATGTTCATGTAAGCTGCATGTGTGCTTCCATGAGTGTAGCCAAGCGGTTTATTAATATGAATAATCACTGTTTCTTTCAAACACTGATTAAAAACTTCGATTTTAAACTTTATTGATTTTGTTGAGGTCATTCTGTATTTTGGCCTGATTGCTATTGCCAGGTGTGGTATTTCAAGCGGATCGAGGCCCCGAGTCACCTCGCTGGCTTCATTCTCACGTCAGAGTCTACAAACCCGGGACCTGCTGTAAGCACACGATTACACATTCAATCACCATAATTGTTGCCCGTTAATGTTGACACCTTCTCTAGCTATTTAAGAAATGATGCTATTGTTGTAAGTTTTTATATGGAACGCAGTACCACTGTAGTTAAAATGTCAGTCTCTCAATTGAGAAGACCATGGTTCATATCCTCAATGGTTCATATCCTCAATGGTTCAATTCTTCCATGGGTTACATCCTCCATGGTTGACATCCGCCATGGTTCATATCCTCCATGGTTCATATCTTCCATGGTTCATATCTTCCATGGTTCATATCCTCCAGGGTTCATATCTTCCATGGTTCATATCCTCCAGGGTTCATATCCTCCATGGTTCATATCCTACGTGGTTCATATCCTCCATGGTTCATATCCTCCATGGTTCATATCCTCCATGTTTCATATCCTCCATGTTTCATATCCTCCATGGTTCATATCCTCCATGGTTCAAATTCTCTTGCTCTCCTTGCGAAGCCTGGGCAATTTCATTTACTCCACATTGCCTCGATTCACTCATCTGTGTAAATGAGTACCTGGCTGTATATGAATGAAGTCTGCGCAGTTATAGCAATGTGGCTGAATGCTTCCCAAAGAAGTAGAGTTGGACTTGGAATGAACAGGTCTACCAGGGGGTGAAGTGAAAACACTTGGAATGGTCCCAATTACTGTATTCAGCGCTATATAAGTACTTACCTTCACTGTTTTATATGATAGCTGATGCTACCACCATAGTCAGCTTCGGTAAATATATCTATGTAGACAACACCTCATTATAAACTGTAAACAATTTTGGATTGGAAAAAAACTTGGTGGATGTTAACATGTTGGATCCACTCCTAGCTTACCTAGCCACAAGCTGCATCATCTTCTGCCTCCCCTCTGGGAAACTACATAACGCAACCCGCAATAACTACAAGTACAGTGTGCCTCGACGCACGACTACAACATTTAAGTACAGTGTGCCTCGACGCACGACTACAACATTTAAGTACAGTGTGCCTCGACGCACGACTACAACATTTAAGTACAGTGTGCCTCGACGCACGACTACAACATTTAAGTACAGTGTGCCTCGATGCACGACTACAACATTTAAGTACAGTGTGCCTCGACGCACGACTACAACATTTAAGTACAGTGTGCCTCGATGCACGACTACAACATTTAAGTACAGTGTGCCTCGACGCACGACTACAACATTTAAGTACAGTGTGCCTCGACGCACGACTACAACATTTAAGTACAGTGTGCCTCGACGCACGACTACAACATTTAAGTACAGTGTGCCTCGACGCACGACTACAACATTTAAGTACAGTGTGCCTCGATGCACGACTACAACATTTAAGTACAGTGTGCCTCGACGCACGACTACAACATTTAAGTACAGTGTGCCTCGATGCACGACTACAACATTTAAGAACTCAATCATCAATTATGACTTTACCATAAGTCAGTAATCATGATCTCGTTTCATCATTTTTTACATTTTATTTGTAATTAACTGAGTAGAAGTATTGTCTGTTTTAAAGTTATTTTGTGCAATGTAGTGCTCTTAATTTAATGTTTATTTATCATTTTACTTACTGATTTATTTGCTTACTTAGAGCCGTATTATTTTATTGTATTTAATGTTTTATAAAAAAAATTACGATTGTGTACTTATTTATGCTATTCTTTCTCTATTGCTTCAAATAAAATATATAAAGAAGAAAACAGCTGAAAATGCTTATTTAGCCTTCTAAAGTTAGAACGTTGTTCTGTTATGATGTTCAGCCCCACAAGACGTGGCTCGCAGCTGACAGCCAAAACGTGTTTGTGCGCGCAATGTGGGATAATCCAAACATGCATGAGGGCATGGGTCCTCCCATGTACGCCCAATGGAACCAAGGTACTGTTACACATAATATTGAATGTTTCATGCTTTGTTTAAATGTCATGATTTTATTTTGTAGGATTAGTTATAGCTAGCCTGCTACAGAATTAGTCGAAAATTCAATTCAGTAAACCATGCATTTGAACAGAACTATTAATATGTTGTTTTATGACGCTGAAATGATCAGCTAATTCCCCAGACATGGTGTGAAATATCATTCTTGTGTAAGTAGATTTATAAATTTCATGGATACATAGGTAAACATTTATTTTATTTGAAGCAAGGTTGTTTTAAATACTTTATTGTTTTATTACTAAGATTAATTTTTTTGCAGGACTTTTTGGCATTACATTTTTGTAATCGATCAGTGGAAAGATTGCTTGCACATTGTAGCTTTGCATCTATCTGTAGTTTCCTTCAATACTTCTTCGGCTTTCAGAATATTTGTGTTGAATTTTCAATTGATTACTTTTTTGTTTTGCCTGCACAGCAAAGACACGGTTTTAAATATTTGGTCAGCATAGTGTGGTAAAATTTTTAAATGTTTCCCTTACAATATTAAGTTAATTTATCGAATAAACAAAAAACTCCCCCAACAATTTATCACTGTAATGTTTGACAAATAGCACCATAAACCAGAACCCGGTTTCAAATCCCGCTGCGGTCGCTTCGAACCTTTGGCAAGTTTGATCACCCCACATTGCCACAGTTCACTCAGCTGTATAAATGAGTACCTGGCAATACAGACAGTGGTGGATATGTGAACGAATAGTCTTCGCGCAGTTGCAGCTTGGCTGAATGATTCCCAGAGAAGTTAAGATGGCCTTGGAATGAACAGGTCTGCCAGGGGGTGAATTGTAAAGTGTTTTGAGTGGTCCTACGGACCGGATACTGCACTATATAAGAACGTACCTTTACCTTTTCTACCATTACGCCACGAGACTACCAAGGTCAAATCCTCAGTTTCATTTTCCAAAAAGATATATTGAAACAGCAGGAAGAAAAGTTAACACAAAAAGTCGACGTGGTCACATTGTGTATGTTTTTACAATGACTCTACCTGCCTATGAATGGGGTGGTTCTTAATATATGACGCTTTACAAATTTTAGTGATCAAAATTACTTCAAATCATAATACAAAAAGAAAGGATATGTAGATGAAACTTGAAGTGAAATTCACACCAAAGTGCTTTTAGTGTGAAAGTGTGTGTTTGCTGCATGGTGCGACGTTGCACGTGTAATGTGCATGCATTTCCTGCTTACAGCCACATCGCAGCTGCCCTCCTCCCCTTCATTTGATGAATCGCCTGCGATGCCTAGAAGGTATGTCACCCCGCCAGCCCATAATGCACTCTAGGTGCTCCCTGAGTAATGCAAACACATTTCAATCCGTTAAAATTGCTTCTGCCATTCAGTTGTTCGCTTGTTTTGTTTCTGACTCATTTGCCAAAAGTTGGAGCTATCTAGTATTGAGTGTGATATGCTAGCATGACGAGTGCACCAACGATCTTGTCCTATGACTCCACGTCAGCTGACCAACTGTTTGTGTAAACTGGCCATTATGATGACACCAGAGCTAGGTGTTGTTCTTTAGACAAATATGTTTCACTGATGTTTAACTTATGACCAACAAGGGATGTCATTGACATCGTGTGACGATATATTTCAGCCTGATGCAGCATATCGTATCCAACATCATGTGCAATGACACAATGACACCGATCAAGGAGATCCTGTCAGAGCGCCAACGACGCAAGAACAAGATCCGGTTGGCTCGCGGACAGATGCACAGTCTCTACCGGGACATCCTGTTCCTCTCCTTTGTCGCCCTCGGCCACAACAACATCGATCATGGTACGTATCGCTGTCTGTCTGTCCATTCTATTGTCTGTCTGTCCATCTGTCTGTTCATCCATTCTTCTGTCTATCTTTCCATTCTTTCGTCTGTCTGTCTGTCCATGCTTCTGTCTGTCTGTCCATTCTTCTGTATGTCCGTCTGCCTTTCCATTCTTTCGTCTGTCCATCCATTCATCTGTCTTGTGTCTGTCCATTCTTCCATCTGTCTGTCCATCTGTTCTTCCCAGTGACCATCTGTCCATCCATCTTACGTACTGACATGTGTGCAGTGTTTGCTAAGACTGTGCCAAGGACAAAGGCCAACGATAAAACTGTAGTATCTGCCAGTAAAACTTACAAGGGGCAGCTATCGGGAATCGTTTTACTATCACAATAATATTGCGATGGCTGTTTTACTATGACAATAATATTATGATAGCTGTTTTACTATCGTGACAGTATTACGATAGTTGTTTTACTATCACAATAGTATTGCGATAGCTGTTTTACTATGATGATAGTATTACGATAGCTGTTTTACTATCGTGATAGTATTACGATAGTTGTTTTATTATCGCTATAGTATTACGACAGCTGTTTTACTATGACGATAGTAATATGATAGCTGTTTTACTATGACGATAGTATTACGATAGCTGTTTTACTATCGCGATAGTATTACGATAGTTGTTTTACTATCGCAATAGTATTGTGATAGCTGTTTTATTATCGTGATAGTTTTGCGATGGCTGTTTTACGATCATGACAGTATTGTGATAGCTGTTTTATTATTGCGATATCTGTTTTACTATCACGATAGTATTACGATAGCTGTTTTACTATCACAATAGTATTACGATAGCTGTTTTACTATGACGATAGTATTACGATAGCTGTTTTACTATGACGATAGTATTACAATAGCTGTTTTACTATCGTGATAGTATTACGATAGTTGTTTTACTATCGCAATAGTATTGTGATAGCTGTTTTATTATCGCAATAGTTTTGGGATGGCTGTTTTACGATCATGACAGCATTGCGATAGCTGTTTTATTATTGCGATATCTGTTTTACTATCACAATAGTATTACGATAGCTGTTTTACTATCGTGATAGTATTACGATAGTTGTTTTATTATCGCTATAGTATTACGACAGCTGTTTTACTATGACGATAGTAATATGATAGCTGTTTTACTATGACGATAGTATTACGATAGCTGTTTTACTATCGCGATAGTATTACGATAGTTGTTTTACTATCGCAATAGTATTGTGATAGCTGTTTTATTATCGTGATAGTTTTGCGATGGCTGTTTTACGATCATGACAGTATTGTGATAGCTGTTTTATTATTGCGATATCTGTTTTACTATCACGATAGTATTACGATAGCTGTTTTACTATCACAATAGTATTACGATAGCTGTTTTACTATGACGATAGTATTACGATAGCTGTTTTACTATGACGATAGTATTACAATAGCTGTTTTACTATCGTGATAGTATTACGATAGTTGTTTTACTATCGCAATAGTATTGTGATAGCTGTTTTATTATCGCAATAGTTTTGGGATGGCTGTTTTACGATCATGACAGCATTGCGATAGCTGTTTTATTATTGCGATATCTGTTTTACTATCACAATAGTATTACGATAGCTGTTTTACTATGACGATAGTATTACGATAGCTGTTTTACTAATGTGACAGCATTGCAATAGCTGTTTTACTGTTGCGATAGTATGGCGATAGCTGTTTTATTATTGCAATATCTGTTTTACTATTACAATAGTATTGCGGTAACTGTATTACTATTGCAATAGTTTTGGTATTGCGATAGCTTTTACTACCGCGAAAGTACTGCGACAGCCGTTTAACTATCGCGATAATATCGTGTTTATTTCATTAGTACCGCGATGGTATCATATAAGCTTAGTAGCCTAGGAAGTAGTCCAAAACCAGAATTAACTGGTGGCGCAATCACTTGGACTAGGAGGCCAATTACTTCAAAGTACGTCGCAAGTGATGCTGATCTGATCGATGATTGTTGATGTAAATTACCCAATAAAGTAAAAAAGTGCGTTTATTGAACAGTATTAAAGTGACACAAGTAAACCTGATGATTTGTTTTGCCAACTATCGTTACTATCGATAGTTCACTGTACTATTGACGATAATAGTTCAATTTACTATTGATAGTATTGCATCATCATATCAACTATCATGATGCATTGCTAGTTGGATGTGTTGTTGCACCATAGAAATTACTGCAGTCTATAAATGAGTACAATTTCTGGGAGCAACCCAAAATCCAAGAAAATTTCAAATTAAGCAGACAACTGTCAAAAGTGTATTTCTTAAATGTCTTTCATGAAAATACATTTGCCTGAATAGATGTAGGTTATATTACATACCATGATTTTGTGATATGTATGAAGCCTATAAATGTGAATGTTGTTGACCATTCAACCAGTTGCGTATGTTTTGCAGATGCATTTGACCGTGAGTTCCGTACGACTTTCATGAGCCTGTCCAACCGAGATCTTGCTCGGACGCACATCCAGGACCGACCACCCAAGTTGAATGCGATCCTGTGTCGCCGTCTCTTCTCCGACCTTGAACTCTGACCTCGCCGATCACCTGATGTTTCATTTACCCGATTGTCACCCGATTGAGGATTTATAATGGTTTTAAAGGGAACGTACAAAAATTTTCATTGCTTAACCGAACGACGTTTAATTAACAAACAATATTTGCGGGCCATAACTCTTACTTTATTAGTGTCTGTGACATCTTGGTTGGTTAAAAATAATATCGGTGCTATTATCATGACCTTTCACCTTTTAGTAACTACCAAGATACACGATTTGCAGATGAAATTGACTATGCTAGTTTTATAACATATATAGAAAGCGCTTTACGGCAGTCGAAGACAGACCAATCAACCGTCACATTTGAGGTGAAATGAAACGTTTTTCACTGGAAAATTGATTGGTTTGTAAAATTGCATTTGAGATCATTTCTGAGGGTAAATGTACTTCAGAAAAACAGATTGAAAGATAGTGTAAGATTGTTAATTTAGTATTCTGAGGTAGAAAAATTTCTATAATTTAGGTACCTTAATTAAATGAAACTCCCAACTAGCCGTCTATCAGTTAGCCAATGAAAATCATTGTATGTTCCCTTTAAATACTTGTTTCCTATACATGTTGTCATTATTGCTAGTATCCATAATTGCACAATAGACCATGATTGGCGTATGAATGGCTGTCGTGTAATGGTGTCCGTTTGACCACTCTCTTGCAAGTTGTCAGTGATTAAAAAGAAATCTAGTTTCAGCTTGTAAAGCTGGTTAAGTCTGTAATACTTCTGCAGGAAGGCAGGATAATGTACTAGCTCGACTGATTGGTCAATGCTGCAAAACAAAACCATTTGTCAAATGATAACTTTTGATGTACATTATTGATAAATGTCTGCCACAAATCTAGTTCTGTAGCATGTTGAAACTGATCATTGCTTGCACGTGATTTTGGATCAGTAAGCGAGATCCTTAGTGGGTGATGGTTGTATATGTTTATATGTATATATATGTGTGTGAATATGTATGACGTATATGGTCAGTACTTTGTATAACATTGTATTACTTTGTATAACATATAAGATGTCTGCCTTGTTACTCAATGTATGTGATTCTCGGGAAATGCATATGATTGGGGTCTGTGTTCAGGATATAATGTGTAAACTGTGTGCGATTGGATGTAAAGTATTTTTTAGCCTACGGTTAGTTATGTTGGTGCTGGTGATGCGTTGGTATGTAGTATTATAAACAGTGTTCATGTAGCCTGTTCGCTGTTACTTTGTATGTATGTTTATTGGAATACATGTCTGGCAAGCAGGCATGAAACTACTGAAATGGAATTGAAACATTGTAGCTTACTGGAAGAGATGTGTGTGAATATGATTGTTGCGAATATATGTTAACAATTTAATTATTGTAGGAGGGTTGGCACGTGTTGAAATATTAGAGATGATCCCTTTGTGTTGTCACTCGATTTTTTGGGATGCCCCCTTTGTGGTGACACTGGATCTTTGGGGTGGCCCCCTTTGTGGTGTCACTTGATATTTGAGATGGTCCCCTTTGTGGTGTAACTAGATTTTTGAGATGGGCCTCTTTGTGTTGTCACTGGATCTTTGAGATGGTCCCCTTTGTCAGGTGAGTACTATGTTGGTTCAGTCGCAAAGGTCGGTCAGGAAGAATTCAGGATAATCAATGATTTCATTAAAACCACGTCTCCCAGATTAGGTTGGGGTAATCTTGTATCTTAGAAATCTTGAATTTCCTGCAGTGTATCATTTTGGTTAACACTGCTTGTATTTTATTTGATAATATGACTTAGCTTCATTGGTGTGATGGATTATATCGCTTGTGCAGCTTAATGTACTGCAACCAGAGAAAATAAATGATTTGGTTGCGAATGGTGTAATGTTTACTTCAGTTGAAAACAGGTATTTCAGATTATGTTGAAATTTGATGATTGAATCAATAGAAATAACTGTAGGCTGTGATCAAAGCATTTTGAAAAAGAAACCGATTTATTGCTATTATTTGTACACAGTGTTGCACCTGTATATAGTTGGCAAACATAATGTTATATTCTGCTGAATTTAAGGTGTATGTAAGTTGTCTTGTAGGACAGAAAAGAAATCCATCTAAGTTTAGCTCTGTCCTGGCTGGATGTAATGGTATATGTATATCTGTGCCATTAGCTCGCAAATAAACTGATGAAATTGAGCCTTCTTTGCCTCATTAATCTATATTTGCAACGCGGTACTGCTTGACCAGTAAGCTATACTGTAAACGGATGACTACTGTCATTTGTACAAGGTCCAGTGGGTGTTGCAACGTTGTCATACCCATATTTTCTTAAGTATGGACCTTAGAAATTGAAGTTGGGCAATATACCAACTGTCATGCAAAAGACCTAATATGGAACAGACCAACTATAAAATAGCATCAACTATCGACCAACAGACCAACAATAAATAACACACCAACTGTCTAGTAACATGCGTACAAACTGTCATACAAGAGACGAATCATGAAGCTTCGCAGTGGTTTTCGTGTGGTTTTATTTTGTTACAGTCCAGTAGTATTAATCAAAAATAAATCATCAGCTGTGACATTTTAGCTGTCCATGAGGTTTTTATAGGCCATTTCTGCGTATGATATTTAATTGCACAGAATAAATTTTCAGATGCATTTAGACACAGATTCTTTGTGAAATTGTGGCGATAGCAGCGAGTGACCAGCTGGAGTCGTCTTATTCGAATCTTGTCCATGTCCGCATGAACTTCTTTGTTCGATATTCTAGTGGAACAAACACGGCCAACACCTTAGAATGAACATTTATGAGCTTGACAGATGCAGGCGGAGAACTATTATGTAACTATTATGTAAGTAGAGTGCACACTTGAGTAAAAATCTACGAAGTATTCAAAGGAACTGCACTGAGAATGTACTTAACCGTATCCAATATAGTATTTTTAATCTAGGCCTTGTTCGTCCACTGCAGGATGTAGCCCTCTGCTGGATCTTTAAATTAATCTCTATATTTAGCTGTTCTTGTCCAAGGATTTATTAATAACCTAAATATAGTTACAATCAGGTTTTTTAAGCCCGTGTGAAATTCAAAAGTAAAAACAAAATATTGTGTATATATGCGCGGTAATGCGCCTGATAAAAGTAAAAACATGTTTTCCCATGGCCGTGTGAAATGTTGCACTGCCTGTGTGAACTCAACCTTAAAAACCCTGGTTAAAATAATAGGTACTGTATATAATAACAATGCATTATAACAGAGAATGTCAACCACGGGAAATAATGGATGAATTTCCACTTTCTGTATATAGACATATATATATATATATATATATACATATATATATATACATATATAGACATATATATATGTATATATATATATATGTGTGTATATATATGTCTATATATATATATATATGTCTATATACAGAAAGTGGAAAGCCTCTTGTTCTTGTTCTTATACGTGCATGCGTGCGTGCATGCGTGCGTGCGACTGGGCCAGCACATATTATGCATTGGTTGTTGCTAATCAATTTTCGAGTCGGTTCAACAACCATTGTGCCGGTCAATTAATTAAACACCAGCGTACATTGAACGACTGATCAGTGTTAAGCCGAATAAACACACGACTCGAAATACAAGTTTAACAATGTACGCCTAGCATAAACTACAGTCAAATTACTGGTATTTCCCTGTCCTGTTATGCTTAGTGTACATTGCTATTGCGTGTCAGCAGCGGATCCGGGGGTCTTGGGGGTTTCAAGAGGCCTACATCGGAACTAATGTCAGTGTAAAGACTGAAGTATTAGCAGACGGTTAATATTAACCCATCTGTAAGTAGAACGCCACATGCATGCATGCGTCCCTCCCTCCCCCGGTTCGTAGGTAGAACGACATATGACTACGATTGACTGAGACCCTGCAGTAAAATTAGCACAATGTCCTGGTTGGATGCCAATGCCTGAACTGACTTCAACTTGTACTGTCGGGTCCATCAACCATAACGAACAAAAATACACGGAGAGTCGTGGACTGTATTGCAGTAGGCAGGTGGCCGTCTTTGTTCCTGAGATGGAGCAAGACGGCTTTTTTAAGGTAGGGTAACCTGGGGCAAAACGGTCCCTAGAGGTAAGACGCCCCCCACCGTACGCAAAATATAAAACTCTGAACATCCCCAAATCTGGTGCAAAATGAAGCTAACTTCTGTCCGACACACACTGCGAAAGCTCAGCAACACGAGACAGGTGTAATTAAATTAGTGTATTTTTTTAACCTTAAATGCAGTATTATATGCACTGATCTAATATTTTGCCAATAGTAAAAGGCTGAAACTCACTATATAACGGTGTGATTCATTAATTTAATTGGTGACATGATAATATTAGTAATCAGTTGACAGGTCAAACAATACAAATGGGCAATAGTATGTTGTGTTTTGTATACACCGTGTTAAGACACACGTTGTATCTGTGGGACAAGAAGGTCCCCATCCATGTGGGGCAAGACAGTCTCTATGTATGGATCGCAAGGTATGTATTATATGTTAGCTGTCATTTAAATGTAACTACCTCAACGACCTCATATATTACTATCATACCATTTATATGTATACATTTCAATTTCAGGCAGTAGTTCGTTCAAATAAGCGAAAACCACGGGGGAGGGGGTTATAGACCATGTTGCCCCGGGCGTGTTGCCCCGGGGATGGGGCAAGGCGGCTTTTTTGGGTACTCTTACCATTTTTCAAATGCAACTTAGCTAGGTTGCTTATTTACTGAAAATAGTCTTCCAAAGGGTAACACACACATCTGTCCACAATGTGAACACATTAAATACATGCTAAAGTGGTATAATGATGTACAATTTGAAAGTTTTCCTTGGGGGGGTTGCGGTTACCGTACTCTTGCTATTTTCCAAATACAGTTTTTCAATAGGTAGCACAAGTACCTGTCTATAATATGAATACAATTAAGACATGCTAACATAGTTTAATTGCGAGCAATTTGAAAGCTTTAATTCCTTGGGGGGTCACGGCTCCAGGTTACCCGCACTGGAAGAACCGAACACCTCGGCCATTTCATATGATGCGGCGAGTTGGTTGTTTCGATGAGAATATCCTTTTGAAAAATTTTCATTAGAGAACCGGCCTCTCCTGCCACGTATCTTCGTACAGCCACTGTCATCTTGGAGTTTAGCAGAGAGAATGCTGCGCTGTCATTGGCTGCGGAGCTTCAATCGATGGGTTAGACATAGAGACCACCACTTTGTGAGTCCACGACAGGGTACACATTTACCCCTTGTGTGTGATCTTTTACTTCCCCTGGCATAGACACCAGGTAGAAGGGGCCAAAGGCTATTAGTCTATTTTCCAAAAGACACAGGCACATTGGGGTGAAAGAAATTGCCCAAGATGTGGCGAAACGGCGGCAGGTGGAATCAAGCCACCGTCCTTTCGATTGACAGTCGGGTGCTCTAGCCACAACCGCTCCCCAATATTGAGCAGATGACAATTATATGACCCCCCTCCAGGTTTATCCGCGAAGGTTGCTTAACCATAACAATTGTTTTCAGCCTTATGTTACAAAATTATTACAGCGTAATGCGGAGCACACATGTAAACAGTCAATATTTACGGTCAATTAAATTTACATTCACCGCAACAGTCACAGCCAAAATAATTCACCATATATATATATATATATATATATATATATATATATGTATATATATATATATATATATAATATATCTTGAAACATCTTGGAAAAAAAATATATATATATATATATATATATATGGTGGACTATTACTCATATTATATATATAGATATATATATAATATATATATATATATATATATATATATATATATATATATATATATATATATATATATTAGCAAAACAATCTATAGACCTTTTATAGAACATTCTATAGGAATTTAATCCATATTCACCACAATAGTCACACCACAAAAGTCACAGCTAAAATAGCCCACCATATATATATATATATATATATATATATATATATATATATATATATATGCAACCAACAACATAACAAAGATATATAGATATGAAAAGGCCAAATGATTGACGTTTATTGTGGGGATTAAGTGTAAGCCTACTTTTAAAGAAATTTAAAAAAAGAAATGTGGGCTCCACAAACCAACGCCAGGCTGACTACGCCCGATGCGAGCCTCCTGGACTTCGGGTTCATAGAGCCCACATTTTGACACACGCACGCACGCACGCACGCACGCACGCACGCACGCACGCACGCACGCACGCACGCACGCACGCACGCACGCACGCACGCACGCACGCACGCACACACACACTGACCGAACACCAGACCGATGGCTGCAACCCCTCCCGAAGGAAGACGCCGCCACCGCCGCCACCGCCGCCACCGCTGCCACCGCCAGAAAGTAGAAAGCACAATACCAGGAATATTCACACTTGTTGTGATGTATAACACGTTATGTATAACACGTTATGTATAACACGTTATGTATAACACGTTATGTATAACACGTTATGTATAACACGTTATGTATAACACGTTATGTATAACACGTTATGTATAACACGTTATGTATAACACGTTATGTATAACACGTTATGTATAGCACGTTATGATATGTTGATTTTTTACCACTGTGCGAGCAAGAAAACTGGGTCAGCTTTGTTTTTTACAGATGAGAGCCTCCTTTGACAGCTAGGTTATAGAGTGCATTCAGTGGGGAGAGATCCATAATGAGAAAGCCACATTCCATGTGCAGTCAAGCGTGACTGTCTTACATTGTGCTGTGGCTCTAGGCTGTGTGCATTGTGATTGTTATACAATGGTCAGGAAATGTCCATTGACATTGTGGTCAGTGCTTCAGTGGTCAGTGGCTGCACAGTAATTGCATGTGTGTCTGTGTGTCCACTCAAGCATGCATGGGGAAGCATCAATGACAGGGTAAGGGGTAACAGAAGGTTCAGGGCTGGGGGTAGGGCACATGGCAGTGGCTGTCACTGGTGCTGGACAGGACTTGGGCAAGCAGCTAAGGTTGATTTAACCAGATTTAACCAGATTTAACCAGATTTAACCAGATTTAACCAGATTTAACCAGATTTAACAAGATTTAACAAGATTTAACAAGATTTAACAAGATTTAACAAGATTTAACAAGATTTAACAAGATTTAACAAGATTTAACAAGATTTAACAAGATTGCTATCTCGAACAACAAGTTCCAGATGGCAAGTGGACAAGGAAGCCATTGGCTTATCGAGAGTTCAACAATTTTCTAATCTATGAGTAACCCGCTCTTATCAGATATCTGTCAATTCTTTTTTTAAACATATTCACACTACTAGCATTAACACAATCATTTGGCAGTTTGTTCCATTCATTTATCACCCTCTGTGAGAAAAAGTACTTTCTCATGTCCAACCTACACTGCTCCTTAACTAATGCTGCTTTACGTCCTCTGGTTCTACTGCCTTCTTTAAGTTTGAAGAACATATTCCTATCAACATCCTTATAACCGTTCACTATTTTAAACACTTCTATTTGGTCTCCTCTTAGTCTCCTGGTCTCTAGTGTTGTCAAACCACATTGTTATAAGTGACTTTCGTAACTAAGGTCTCTCAATTCTGGAATCATTTTAGTTGCTCTTCATTGTATTCTTTCTAGCTTGTCAGTGTCTTTTTTACGATATGTCTATGTCTTTTTTTATGATATGGGAGTACCTAATGGTTTCTTGCTGATTGTTTTACTTATAGTTCTTCTGTTGTGAGTACATTTTCCTCTTACATACTTCTATGTAGTGATACTATAAATATATACTTTATTAATATATACATCTAGCACACATTCGGTCTTGCTAATGATTTTATTGAAACGTGTAAACCTCTCACATGATTAGATGTGTGTGAAGTTATGTCACACTGGTCATGCTGTTGATTGAAGCGACATGTTATGTGACGAATGACACCAGAGATGGTGTTTTTGTTGATGTATTTTGAAAATGGCATAATCGGAGGACTTCACCATTTGGCGGTTTTATAGAAGCGATTATCATTATAACATGCGAAAGTTGATATTTTTTTGAACAATAGAGTTTTGGTGGAAAGGGAGTGAACAGAAGTGTGATACTTATCTATGGTTCACCCCCCCCCCAACTAGTATAGTTGTGTATGATACAAATACAATATCTTACAATAAAATGTAATCTAAATTACAAATCCACAACTAATAACTAAAGCATGCAGTGCCTTCAACATAATGATAATATGATGTTTGATTATAATTATTTTGATTTTTAGACCTAATATATAGAAACAAGATGTAGGCTAACAAGATGTGTTTTTAAGTCTTTATGTTTCTGTAGCTAGTGATGTTTTCGTGCAACGAATGCTATAGTTTTACTCAATAAACAGAAATGTACATTGATTTTGTTTGATGTTGGCATGTGTTGAAACATACAGTTTGAATATGTTTTGCAAACTTTTCGGTAGTGCATTCTCTTAAATTTAACTAGGTCTACAAATTTAAAAATGCGCAATTGCTTAAAGAGGGTGCTGGTATACTCCAAACGTTTTGTGCCAGACTAGACGAACTACTCGTTTCTGCAGTACTGTAATAATATACCTGTCTGTTACATGTGTGTTACCCATATATCGCTACAATAATTAATATATAACAAAAACAGAGAATAACTTGCTTTGTAAATGATCGCTGCAACTAGGCTGCAACCAACTTTCGACAACTCGTTAATCTTGATACATGCATTGATTACATAACCAGTTCGTCTGAACACGACTAATCGATAGACAGGTTTGACCTTTACTGTTGCTACGCTACCAGCATTGTCATCACACACGGATAACAACTGGGCGCACGCCTCGTCATCCCGCACGGATTGATAAGGACGGAGAACGCGAGTTTTGTGGGTTCAGAGTGAGGGAGCACGATTTCTGGTTGGTATGATGTAGTTGATGCATATAAAGACTGAGGAAGTATATAAAAAAAAACGAGAAATGTCAACTGATTGGGGTTACTCAGAGCCAGAGGTGCCTCAAACAGGACAAGATGCCACTACTACTAGTAGGAGAAGGCAGTGTTCGTTGAGCCATTTTTCATTCTTTTTGATGTCTAGGGCGCAATCATATTCATAAGTCAAAATCGTTTTTACTCACATAAAAGAGCTGAAGAGGATGTATATGTAACTCACATAACTATATGATTATTAATAAATCATTTTATACCAAGATAATATATTACATGTAGCTTGCATAGACTAGTCATAGATAATTATATTTGTTGTTATTTATTGTATTGTAACTGTGTTGGAATAAATGGTTGATATATAGCTGATTCAAATAGGGTTGGTTAGCTGGCTCAACTAAAACTTGGTGTGGGGTAAGTTGAGCCACAGTGTAGCGTAAGTTACGTAAATGCTTTATATTATCTTTCCTCACCACGTCTCACATTCCTAACCTTTGTCTTCCCATGCTGCGTTTTCCATCCAGCGGCAGCCTCCACGCCATCTTTGTCGCGTTGTGCTCCTCTCTCTGTGCAACTGCCCGAACCACCGCAAACTCAACTTTCGTAGTTCATCCGTTATTCCTAACGTTCAGCAGTTATGCATAACACTGGGAGATTTAACAAGATTTAACAATATTGCCATCCCAAACAACAGGTTCCAGATGGCAAGTAGACAAGGAAGCCATTGGCTTATCGAGAGTCCAACAATTTTCTCATCTATGTGTAGCCCGCCCTTATCAAATATCTGTCAATTCTATTTTTAAACATATTCACACTACTAGCATTAACACAATCATTTGGCAGTTTGTTCCATTCATTTATCACCCTCTGTGAGAAAGAGTACTTTCTCATGTCCAACCTACACTGCTCCTTAACTAATGCTGCTTTGTGTCCTCTGGTTCTACTGCCTTTTTTAAGTTTGAAGAACATATTCCTGTCAACATCCTCATAACCATTCACTATTTTAAACACTTCTATTTGGTCTCCTCTTAGTCTCCTGGTCTCTAGTGTTGTCAAACCACATCGTAATAAACGACTTTCATAACTAAGGTCTCTCAATTCTGGAATCATTTTAGTTGCTCTTTGTTGTATTCTAGCTTGTCGATGTCCTCTTTACGATATGGCCTCCATCCTTGAATACAATATTCCAAATGTGGTCTAACTAATGCTTTGCACAGGGGTACAATTAGCTGTTTCTCCTTATGCATGATAGAATTTGATTTCCTTTCAAAGCAGCAATCCCACATTGCTCTGAAACTTTTATGTTGGCACTAAAAGTTACTCCTAAGTCCTTTTCTTGTGTGGTTCTACCTAGTACAGCATCCCCCATTTTATATTCTTCGTCCATGTTTCCATGTCCTATGTGTATACATTTACACTTCCCAAAATTGAAGAACATTTGCCATTTTTCTGACCATTTAACTAATTTATCTAGATCATCCTGTAAACTTTGTTTATCTGTATCATTAGTAACCTTTCTGAATACTTTTGTGTCATCTGCAAATTTGAGTACTTTGCTAGATATGTCATCCTCCAAATCTTATATATATTAAAAACAGTATAGGGCCTAATACTGATCAAAACAGATTTCCAGTTTGAAATCTCACCATCTACTATTACTCTCTGTTTTCTGTGTGTAAGCCACTTTTCTATCCAGATGATTACATCATTACCTATACCATGGGCTTTTAGCTTAAGTAACAATCTTTGATGTGGCACTTTATCGAAAGCTTTCTGAAAATCTAAGTAGACAACATCCACTGGTGACCCGTCATCTAACCACTTTGTAATTTCTTCAAAAAAAGTGAGTTTCTTCAAAAAAGTGAGCTGATATCTTCTGTGGTAAAAACTGAGCTGAAATACTCATTCAGGACCTCTGCCATTTGAAACCCGTCTGAAATTATGTTTCCCCTGTTGTTTTCCAGTGGTCCAACCTTATCTCGAACTTTCTGTTAACTCCTTAATTAAGCATAGGAACTCTTGCTGTCATTTTTTATATTACCTGCCAATTTTTTTCAAAGGTTCTTTTAGATTTTCTACTTTCAGTTGTAGCTAGGTTAAGTGCCTCTTTGTAATTTTTTTCTTCATCCTTTCTGGTACGCCTATAAACCCTCCACATAGTTTGCTTAAACACTATTTTTCTAATAGCTTCTTTTGATAAGTGTTTCTTTCTAGACCGTTTTCCTTGTTTTTTCAAGGGAAAAAATTTATCGATGATACTCTCAATTTCATATTTTAGAATATTCCAACATTCAATTGCGGTCTTATTCATCAGCATGTTATTCCAATCTAGCTTTGCTAAGTATTTTCTCATATCTTTATAGTTACCTTTGTGGAAGTTTCTCCTATACGTTTTTTTATTTTTACTTTCTGATTTTACATTGATGTCAAAGTGTATTTGATTGTGGTCACTGTTGCCCAATGGTTCATGTATTTTTACATTGTCCTATAATTCTTTTGTGATGATAAAACTATATCTAATACATTTTCTCCCCTGGTTGGTTCTAGCACGTGCTGAGTAAGGAAGCTCTACTGGATTAAAAATAGAAATTGTTGGTCCTCACCCCCTGTACTCTCTAGAGATTTCCATTGTGTGTGTCCATGGTTAAAATCTCCCATTATGATACATTCCCTTTACTAACTTCCTTTATAGCATTTTGTATTTTTGTGTTATCTGCTTCGTTTATGTTTGGACTTCGGTAAACTAATCCAATAGTTAATTTTGAATTTCCTGAAACTATTTTGCACCAAACAGCTTCAACGTAATCTGCTTTGCTTTCTAATTTTATTTCATTAGCATGAATAGATTCTTTAACATATAAAATAACTCCCCCTCCCCTTCTTCCTATTCGATCTCTCCTAAACATTACGTATCCTGTCAATCCTAATTCAGCATCTGTTATGTCTGTGTTGGCCCATGATTCGGGAATACCAATTATGTGAGATCAATATCTTCTACCATAATGTTTAATTAGTTTTTCTTATTTACTATACTCCTAGCATTTAAACACACGCATCTATAACCTGCTTCGGACATGTTTTTTGGACATTCTGTTATTGGTTTATCTGTACTAGTGGCCTCTTGTCCTGCTTGACGCATCTCTAAGTAACCCCCCTGCGCTTCTAGTTTAAACAGTGTTTACTACTAAAAATATTTGATATGCTACCCATGCCACTGTCTACTGCTGCTGAGAGTCCATCCGCAAATACTGCTGCCCCTTTTCCACTTAGATGAAGCCCGTCCTTCATGTACATATCCGCCCTTCCAACAAAACTTCCCCACAAATCCACAAAATCAACATCCTCTTCTCTACATAGCTTCTCGACTAGCACGTTAATTGCCATCCCCCTGCAATTTCGATATCTGTGACCCCTCCTTCCTATTACTGGTAAAATCCCTGACAGTATTACCTGCTCAACCCGCGTCTGCTTTAGTGTTCTGACCAAATTCCTGTGTTTCCTAACTATGTCAGTTGTATCCTCCCTTTCTACGTTATTTGTCCCTACGTGTACTAAAACAGATCTACCCTTGCCCGAACCCACAATGTTTTCTACCTTCTCAGTTATCGCCTCTATTTTGGCCCCAGGCAAGCAAACTACCACATCATCTCCCTTGATTAACACTCTGTCGGTCTTCCTAACTATTGAGTCCCCCACATATACCCTCGCTCTCTTTCTTACCCCCTCTATCACTGCCTCGGAATAGCTCTTCCGATGGATCCCCTCCATCACATTCTGTCCTGCAGCCTTGTCACTTTGTGACAGACTGTTATCAAGCTCTCTCTCACTCATCAACATGTCACCTTTCCCTCCTGTCACCTGGCTAACTTGCGCTCCTGTCGCCGTCCCTCCCATCTCCCTCACTCCCATCGCCTTAACTATCGTCTCCTTGCCCCCCCACCCCAACTCCTTCGCTACTGTCTCCCCCACTCCCCTTTCCCAACCCGCGTCTGCTTTAGTGTTCTGACCAAATTCCTGTGTTTCCTAACTATGTCAGTTGTATCCTCCCTTTCTACGTTATTTGTCCCTACGTGTACTAAAACAGATCTACCCTTGCCCGAACCCACAAAGTTTTCTACCTTCTCAGTTATCGCCTCTATTTTGGCCCCAGGCAAGCAAACTACCATGTCATCTCCCTTGATTAACACTCTGTCGGTCTTCCTAACTATTGAGTCCCCCACATATACCCTCGCTCTCTTTCTTACCCCCTCTATCACTGCCTCGGAATAGCTCTTCCGATGGATCCCCTCCATCACATTCTGTCCTGCAGCCTTGTCACTTTGTGACAGACTGTTATCAAGCTCTCTCTCACTCATCAACATGTCACCTTTCCCTCCTGTCACCTGGCTAACTTGCGCTCCTGTCGCCGTCCCTCCTGACACCCTCCCTCCCATCTCCCTCACTCCCATCGCCTTAACTATCGTCTCCTTGCCCCCCCACCCCAACTCCTTCGCTACTGTCTCCCCCACTCCCCTTTCCTTCGATCGATTTGTCTTCCCTCCCATTTCTTTCCTTCTTATCTCCTTTCGTCCTGTCTCCCTACGTCCCATCTCCTTACGTCCTGTCTCCCTACGACATGTCACCTTACCTCCTCTCAGTCTCCTCCAGGCTGAGGTGAGCTCTTCCTAGCATCTCTCTCGTCGTCTTCCCCTACTTTATCATCTACTGTCCCCCCACCAGAACCACTGGCGCAACCCACCTGCTCCCTTCCCACCACTGCCACAACGAGCAGCCTCAGCTGTTCTAATTCCACCTCAAGTTCCTTCATCCTCGTACATCCCCTACACTCAAAACTAAAACTATCCACCTGAACCTCAGCCCAGGACTTCTCACACCCGGACTTGACGAAGTCCACCCAGTTGCTATAACTGTTGCATATTAAATGCCTAGTGGCCTTTACCTGCCGTTTGCACGGCGCCATCACAAGTGTGGGGGTGAGGTGTGGGGCGACTGACTGACTGCCAATTACCAAAAACCGGAGTGACAAAGCTATTATTCGTTGTTGTGGGGTTTTGAAATGTGTGTGTAAGCACTAAACATGGAACCGTCTAGGCTGCGGCCTTACATCAATGATGCACCGAGCATTACATTTGTTTTTTGCCGTGTGTGATGCATGCCTTTTATATAATGAAATCACGGCCTTATATTGTTTTTTTGTGTACGAAAGCACTGTATGTGTGAAATATAATTTGAATAGAAACGTAACTTTTTTTAACCCTAGCAGTGTATGGTCTTTAGTTTTATGCAGCTTTATAAACAATATCATTGTCAGATAACGCGTGGTTATATGACAAACAATGACATTTTAATAAAATATAATGTAAAATAACATTTATGTTATAATGAAAGGCGCTACCGTGATGGCGTAGAATTGTACATCTTAAGAATAGGTCGACGCACGTGAAGGGCGTGGCTCTGTAAGATTGTTTACCACTTTACAAAATTGTATATTTGCATCATAAAATATTAATCCAAACAACACGATGAACGTCTGTATACCACTGATGCTGATGTGGCAAAATGTACATCTAAAGCTAAACTTGCACCTGCATTATATATATATATATATATAATATATATATATAATGAAGGTATATATATATATATATATATATAAATGCAGGTCAATTTTAGCTTTAGAGCATAGATAACATTGTATAAAATAACTGAAAATAACAAATTCGTCAATACTGACTTTTTTTGTATTTTGATGGTGTCTCACCACTTCCAAATTCTAACGAGACAAAACTTGTGCGTCCCAACACTATGCAGTGAACAATGCAAAACTATATATATATATATATGTGCATACAAAATAGACAAATAATTTAGTTTATAGTATCAGCAGGCATCAGTAGAATATACAATAATTAAGTGTTTTATTTTTCGGAATGGACCATATAATATATTATAATATGAAATACAGAGACAATAAAGAGTTGTAGATCAATAAATCAATGTTTTATTCACCAAAGAGAATAAAATTTCCACAAAACCTGACAAAGCAGGAGTCCACTTCTTACATTGCGAGCTTCACTGCCAACTTCTTCTTTGAGTTTGTCAAAGACAATTTCAGAATATAACAGTGTACAAACTGAAAGAAACTACAAAGTTCCGTTGGAAATTCCACATTGAAGACGTACATCGCTGCAATTACCATTGCCCTTTATGTGCTTTTCCCGATGGTCCTGCCATCTATTGGTGGACGCTGAATGTAGCTGTGTCTATACTAGTGTAGGTTTTTACCGACTTGACGATGTACAGTGAGATGTCATCCTCCTGCAACAAATTATCACGCTATATTTGTGGAGCGTAGTGGCATAGTAGTAGACGGTGGATTGAATCCTCTTGCTGCCGTTTCAAAACTTGGGCAATTTTGTTCACTCCACGTTGCCTCAATTCACTTAACTGTATAAGTGAGTACCTGGCTATAGACAGTGGAAATAAATAAATAAGTACTCTTCGTGCAATAATTGCGGGGAGGCTGAACGCTTCCCAGAGAAGTCAAGTTTTGAACAGGGTGAAGTGTAAATTGCTTTGAACTGTCCCAAGGACCAGAACTATCCCAAGGACCAGATACAGCGTTATATAAGAACTTACCTTTTATTTTGATATAAAATTACTAAGCTAAAATATTTCCAACAAGTAAAGAGAAGATCTAGGTCAGACTGTACAGGGCAGTACAAGAAAGTTTATTGTCGAACCATATTATGAGTAGTGATTGTGATATTACTTACACTCTTCAAACAAAGAAGTTCTCCGAGTCTTCACCCAGAAGACACAGTAACCCTAACATGGCGGCATATCCAAGTAAGATAAACAAAGATTATAAACGAAGAAACCATGGTATAATCACTTTCATGCCATGCCATATGAATAATATTTCTATGGCAAGAAAAGCTTAATAGAGGGTGATCACAGGATTTTCATGGGTTATCCCTCAATACATTTTCCCTGACATATTTAGAATGATATGACCTCCCAACCTCGCCCTATAGCTGTCCGCATACCACCATGTACATCAAATGTACCTCAAATGGGGTAAATCATAATAAATCCAGATGTCTTTGTGTTTCAAGAGACATAACAATTGTCTCCTTCACTTAGAAAACCATGATGAGGTCTGGATAAAAATCATTAGTGTTCGTTTCACATTTAGAATTAATTTCACACTTTACCACCAGGGTAAAGCTACTTTTAATAATAATTAATTAATAATAATAAGGTGTTTGCTTATTTATCATTAGCAGTTAGACAATTCCATTCAGCTGCTCCTCCGTAGAGCACACTGTTCGTGAATAGTGTACAGTTTGGTTTCTCAACAATAAAAATGAGCCCCCGGTGTATAAAATATTTTCTGTACTAAGTGTAAATGCAATTTACCCTGTTTTGTGTTGTCATCCGCCTCAAGCGCAATCTCCTGCCTCAAGTTTGTTCAGCCAGGGTGGCATTGCTGGCGTCATTAGCTTAAAGAATTACACCTCCATATTCATTTATTCCGCCAATGATTTGCTCATAGAGTTCCTTGAGCCCACCAACTGGTTTTAGAGAGAAGCTGTAAACAGGTACTCTAGAGAAGGAAAACCCTGAAAATAAACCACTCCTATGTTAGTCCTAGACAGGGCTGTTTGGAGTTAAACCTCATAAGTAAAGCACATGAAGTTTTTTCCTTAGGAGTAACAATTAGTGTTAACACGAAACTTTCAGAGCAATGTGGAATTGCAGCTTCAAAGGGCATTCAAATTCTTGGGCTAATTAGTTACATTGGCAGGAACTTTGTGTTTCCCTAAGAGACAGTAAACTTTGTGCCACCTGTTTCTTTGTGGACAATTTCAAACTTTCATCATAAACTGTCATTAGGAACCTGAAAATGGTAATTTGGAATGTTGTCAGGGTAATTTGGAATTTCGTCAGTATCATGATTGTCTCCAGGCAGGTCAAGTGCTTCATGATCTGGCCTATGTGCATAACTCATATGGTTCCGGAAGAAATGTGTGTGTCAAGATTTGATGTAGGCATGCAATCGATTCTTAGATCTATATCTGCCAGAGCAGCCTTCCATGATGCACTTTAGTGAAAAATATGGAAGGGATGTTGTTGCTCATTAAAATGGCAAGATAACCGTTTGAAATGGCAAGTGCACAGTTCGCAGTATTGGCATTGGCATAGTTTCTCTGAACAGTTACTCACTCAGCCATATATAAATAAAATCTTTATTTTCACACATTAAAAATGGCAATTGTACATTCTTTAAAATACAGTAATGTCCGTAATAATACAGTTGACATCATCATCGTCTAAAATATTACCTGTCTTAAAAAACCATTTCCGATGCCTAACATTTCCGATAAAATGTTGATATTGTTACGTTAGACAAACCAGCTTACCACACACGGCCAATATCATACACAGACACGTTATACATACATACATACATACATATCCTCTTCGGTCTTCAGGCAAAATCTGCCTATGTACCGCTCTTAGCTAGTCTTAGTGTGGCTAAGTCATACATTGTATCACATTCATTTAGGATATGATGGTAATTTGCGCTACAATTTGACCATGGATTTGTAATGGACAACTTAGCAACACTGTTTATAATCAGTGAATTGTGGTTCATAGCTTTATGAATAAATTTTTAGAACCTTTGCTTTAAGATTACCAATAATGGCAAACTATCCGATAACAATGCTATAACATACATAATATAATGTGTAAGCGGTGCTAGCCCCAACAACTTTCTAAGTGCTTTTCGCAATGCAGTGCAAATAGTGCCAACACTCTTACTCTGAAGATCCCATAGTGGGGCTTCATAATAAGAGCAGCAATATTGTTTAAATAAATTGCATTTTACATTTATCTTAAAATTACCGAAATCGGCCATGAACATATTATACCCTCTCCAGAATTTGGTAGTGGCATCGGCAACTAAACTATCCTTATTAACAACGGATATATGATGGGCCAGATGTACAGCATCTTGGGTACTATACAACTCGGTGTCATTAAAAAACACAGTTCTGTTGTCGGGTTTACAATTACGACCTCTAAAAATCAAATATCTACTCTTAGTACCGTTAAATTTACACAGTATTCGTGTGCATATTTTTTGCATATACAGATTAAAATCTTTAGTCCAGATCTTGTGGGTGTTAGCAAAGTGAGATCATCTGCATATCCAATGCAACCCATATAGTGGTTGCCCATGTGGCATCCCACACCACTCTTTTCTAACTGTTCAAACAATCCATCCATGTATATGGAGAAGAGAATATGAGAAAGGATTGCTCCCTGTTTGACTCCATTAGAAGCAGTAAACTGGGATGACATACTAGAGCCCCATCTGACTTGAAGTTTTTGTTTAGTATACATATACAGCAACAATCTTAATACCAGGGGTGATACCTTACGTTTTAGAAGTACTCTAAAATGCTTACAATAATTGACCCTGTCGAATGCTTTGCTGGCATCCAACATGAGTGCATACACGTTACTGCCATTTGCAGTAGTGAACTCAGTTGTTGCTGCTGCAGAAATAGGTGAGGTTGAGGGTGTTGTGAATGTCAACGTGCTGCAATTGTTCCCGATTACTACCTGGAAATCATAACACAGTAAACCACAATGAAAGTTGGGAATGTAGAAAAATATGGTCATTTAGGTTATGTGCAGTTAAAAGTAAACCTAGATTAGAAGGTAACTATTTCACTTATATTCATGTATGTATGACGTTCTCACCTTAATGCTACCATTACAATAAGTCAGACATGGGGTCAATTCCGTTTTATCACTTCCAATAAATTTCCAAAAAAATATTCCAATTCCATCTTGCACAAATTAATTCCAATTCCCCCTTGCAAAAATAAATTCCAATTCACACTTTTAAAATCCTAGGCTAAAATCCTAAGGTTAGGTATTTGTACTTGAAATCATGTGTCCATAATCATATTTAATCAGATATGATTAACAAATTAACTATTGTTCAATCAACACACACACATATATATATATATTTATATATATATATATATATATATATATATATATATATATATATATATATATATATATATATATATAGGTATATATATATATTATACACATATACATAGATGCGCTGAATGAACAATGTCACTTTTTGGAGAAAAGAAAGTCTAGGATATATATATATGTCAGGATTGCTATAAAAAAACTTTAAAAATGGCATTCAGCCATTTGATATACACTGTCTACTCTATTATTGAAACATTATGAACAAGAACAATATAATCCAGCATTTGCATCAAAAACAAATACTAAGTTACTGTAATAGACAATAAAACCAGTCAGACCATTCAGGCCTTATCTCATTTTCTTTCTCAGTGGACAAGGTTTATTTCCCCATGGAGAATACATGTTGGTGATTAGGATGTTGAAGACTCAAAGTTTACAGTAAATTTGATGAAATATTAATGATACCACAACTGATATAAACAGTTGGAAACGTTCAAAACTCAGATTAACGACCTAACTGTCCAGGGCTGTCCAAAATGTCTGGTTAGCAAAAATCCAGGAGAGGTGTCGCAGCAGAAAGTACATATCAATTGGCTGAATGCCATTTTTTAAACCTGACATATATATATATTTCCAATTCATAATTGCAATAATCAATTCCAATTCCAAATTGTCAATTCCAATTCCCACTTCTAAAATCCTAGGGTAAGAAAAAATTCAAATCCAATTTGTTTTAACACAGTTTTATTTGTACTTGAAATCATGTGGGCACAATCGCATTTAATCAGAGATGATTAACAAATTAACTATTGTTCATTCAACACATCTATATATATAGTCACTTTTTTGGAGAAAAGAAAATCCAGGAGAGGTGTCGCAGCACAAAGTACATATCGATATGTACTTTCTACTGCCAAAGTTTTTTTATAGCACTCTTTGGATGATAGTACTGATACCATTACTTCAAAAAAATGTTATGCATGACAGAAGTGCATCAGGAAATCAAAGTCAATATAGGTGACTTGGTGGTTGTGAAGTTTGAAGGGGCGGATTTTTTTTAACATGACAAGTGGAGAAATCAAGGTGAATGTTGATTGATGCACCAACTGTTGTTGGCGGTCCTGGCAGTTTGTTCTACTGCATTTTATCTAAGGTCTTACACTTTGTGTACAGTAGACAGCAACAATATTTTGGCTTTTAAGTGTCAGTATTTAGATATAAATCTTAGCTAAAAATTGTGTTTTGTCATTGTCCGACACCAAAAAAATGCACGTCCGACACCAGACAAACTACTCTCTATTTCTTCAGTGTACTGCAGACGCAATATTTCTTTGGATCTAGTCAAGAGATTAACTCCTGCCCTATCAGCATATAACATAAAATTTCTAATATGCCCTCACACATCACAGAGATTTGGACATCACCTTACTCAGGTGGAAAATTCAGGTTCATATGAGTACGTCCGACACCATGTATGTTTTTCGTTGTATGTCTAGAATGACTACAGGATGGAAGGAAGCTTATACATGACAATGATGTCATAGTTGGTTCCTGTAGTATATGGCAGTAAAAAATTTTGGTACTTTCTATCCCAGCATGCAGTGTATGGCTAAAGTGTCCGAAATGTACGTCCGACACCGTGGAACTGCCGCAGTTCCAACATGTTGTTTTTAGAAACTGGTTCAAATGGGGCAAGTTGGTATCATTTGAAAGGTAATATTTTACATGTCATATTAATCCATTTTCAACAGATGTCATATAATCATTTATAATGCAACTAATGACATGACAATGGTAACGAAAATAGTTTATGAAAAATTCCATTAAACGTTTTTCATTATATCTACTTTAATTTATAAACAGGCTTATTAACTTTTATGGAGTTTAATCCCAGACATATACTTAGTTAATTTACATGATATAAAATGTTAGGTATATTTTAAACTGACTTTTAATAAAATTAGTACTGAGTATATTACTCATGTACGTCCAACACCAAAAAGTTACATTTTTAACGTCCACTGATGTTGGATTGTTGCAAGATTTTACTAACTGAGATATCATGTTAATTTTATTTGTTTGAACAAATTAAATTTTTTGTATTGATTATGCAATAATTAACCATCTGACACCATACACCATGCTGATTGGATTCCAATTTTTAATAAAATATAATGTTTATGTAATTTCTGTATGATGTTAATAAACATTATCAATGTCATAGCCATTCAGTATAATTGGATTAGCATAAACATTTGGAACTAATTACACCGACTAAACCCAAATTCAATTGGAGCACAACAAAAGACCATTGAACTAGACATTAAATACCTAGTACAGTGTGTAAATGGGTTTGAAGCAGCAATAACCAATCTAAAACTTTATAATATCACTAGCCTTTGCTCTCTGACATTATTTCCTGTAATCTGGTGGGCAGTGGCCATCTTTCTTTTGCCATGTGTGGATTGTCAAATTATGCCCAAACCACATTCTTTACTGTCTATGCATGGACAAATAGTGGAATCACTGAGGCTGAGAGCTATGCCATTGTCTCGGGTGAATTACAGCACACCAAGCTTAATGTGTTCGTGGATACACTCTTCATGCAATTGAAGGCTAAGTATCCAAATTTATATCAAGACCATGATTTTGGCATTCTCAGATGTTCTTAAACCTCCACTTGTGGGAAGACGAGGATGCTATGCATTAAGCTGGAGTTGTTCAGCAACATGACCACCATCACATGACAAGGGCATTGTAGATGGAATTGGTGGAATGGTCATGTGAGCAGTTTGGTGCTACGTTCAAAGTGGAAAAGACAATGCAACTACAACATTAGCATTTTTGGATCTGGCTGTACTATAAAATCCAGTAGTGAACGTAAAGTTTGTAGCTAATACTCACTAGTTGTACTGCATATAAGCAAGAGGCAATAAGCATTTGCTGATTACTGATACATCTGATTCATGGGACTTAACAGAAGTAACAATTAGTGACAACTCTTTGGATGTTAGTATTGATACCATTACTACATAGAAATCGTGGATGCATGACAGAAGTCCATCAGGAAATCAAAGTCAATATAGGTGACTGGGTTGTTGTGAAGTTTGAAAGGGCAGATTTCCATGGTGAGGTCACAGATTTTTTTATATGACAAGTGGAGAAATCAAGGTGAATGTTGATTGATGCACCATCTGTTGTTGGCAGTCCTGGCAGTTTGTTCTGGTGCATTTTATCTAAGGTCATGTCTGTCATTATCTGGACAGTAGACAGCATCAATGTTTTGGATTTTAAGTGCCAGCATTTGTATAGAAGATTCAATGTAAGCTCAAAAGTGTGTGTTGTCACTGTAACTACCTTAGTTAGAAAATATAAGCATCGTTTTATCTACTTGCTATGTATTTCACACGGTTACGTCCGACACCAAAAAAATGCATGTCCGACACCAGACAAATTATTCTCTATTTCTTCAGTGTACCACAGACACAACATTTTATTGGATCTAGTCAAGAGATGAACTCCTGCCCTATCAGTATATAACATAACATTTCCAATATGCCCTCACACAGAGATTTGGACATACCCTTACTCAGGTGGAAAATTCAGGTTCGTGTGAGTACGTCCGACAATATGCATGTTTTTCATTGTATGTCTAGAATGACTAGGATGGAAGGAAGTTTATACATGACAATGATGTCGTAGTTGGTTCCTACAGTATATGGCAGTAAAAAGTTGTGTTACTTTCTATCCCAGCATGCAGTGCACGGCTAAATTGTCCAAAATGGTCGTCCGACACCATTGAACTGCCCATCATTACCCTTTTCCCTGTGTTACAACCAATCACAATCATCTCACTCCACCAGTTTTTTAAGAGAAAAGGTTAACAGATTGATGACTAACAATACTGATATTAGTGGTCAAAATTTAATAAAACTTTTGGGACTTTTCCTTCCTTCTTGGTGGATTTCTGTAGTCGGGGACAAAAAAGTTTACATTTCGATCATTCTCCATAAAAAGTAATTTGAGTCCCAATTGCAGGAATTTAAATTTTTTATTATTTTGTCTGAACAAACTTTCGTGGCCAACACATCTGAACCAGATGCAAACTATCCATACTATTCAAGTCCCTTGTGGATGACTTTTTGAATGAAGACAGGGTCCAAAATGAGCAAAATCAGCCTTTTCTTCTTGTCCCAATGTTCGGGTTGTTGCATTCGCTGTATCAAAATTCATAAAAAAGTGTTTTTATGGCGTATTTCTCTTATTGTTCATTCTTAGTATCCCAATGACGTGACAAAGTAAATATGACGAGCTCACATACATCTCTTTTTTTCTCGAATTTCCACCGTGTCCTTGATTTTTATGTCATTCATGTTACTCGAAAACAAAGAACCACTCTCCGTACCAAACTCAGACCGATCTCGTTCAAGTTTTCCCAATAGATGGCTCCTCGTGTCGGGAACTACTGCGACAGACCATCATGGCATCTACTTCAGCGTGTTGACTTCCACGTGGTAAGTGTCACCTCATTCATCATGGTTAGGTTAATTATATGCCATTACTGTTACTTCTCTAATACAGTTAGACCTGGGAGAAAATGTACATGTAACTATAACCTGATGAATCTGAGCAGTGTACGCTCGGCTATCATGTCAGTTTGAGTTGCCAGAATGGGGATTTTTTCTTTAGAGGGGACTGAAGGTCAAATTGTCATTACTGTTACTGTCATTCCTGTTACGCCTGATTCGGTAACAGGAATGACGATTCGGTAACGAGAATGACGATGAATGGAAATATATTATATCATCATCGACTTTGGATTACAATACTCATTAATCTTTATCATTCAGTAAAGTTTACATGCGTAATTTGTCTACCTGCAGTATATAGCACAAATATCATCTAAGTATAATTCGTGCAGTCCTATTTTGTCGTTGGTATCCAGTCTGTAGGGTCGGGGCCTGTGCCCTTCATAAAGAACTGTCATCTAAGCGAGTTTTAGTATGTGACAGACATAAAATGAAACTTTCATGTTTTTCAATGTGGCTGATAAAATGGGTAAAGTTGGCAAAAAACCCAGTCTGCTGCTGAAAAAAACAGCATGCGTATAGAGGGTGGCATGATGCAGATCCCAAAAGACGCACTTTGCATGTAAAAAAAGAGCAGGAACGCTGCCAGCAAAAATGAACCACTATATATTATGCTGTCAACCCTACTGACGTGGAGGAAGGGGGTATCGTCGAAGGGACAGTCACGCACAAATATGTCATGTTGAGTACATTAGTCAACGTGTCGTCGAAGACTCAAAGTGCATGCCATGCCGCCTCAACACTTTCTCCTGTATCGTAATCCTACTTATTGATGTCGGATGCACGTGGCTTAAAGTAAAAGTACTGAGACGGCACTTGTAAAAGGATTACATTGAGTGTATGCTACTAAACATGTGTAAAGTGTTTCCTGCATAGTTTTACTTTAAGCCAGCTCCACAATGAATTCACAAAATCAGATGTGAGCTTGGTATGAAATATATTCTTAGAATTCAAAGCATTGTCCCATCAACATCCGACCACAGGACCCGTTGCGACCGTAGAAGGTGAAGGGATCAACATAGCAATTGGAAAGTAGTGTGTTGTTGAGTACAAGAGTAAGCCTTACCCAGACATCATCACGCAGACAGACGAACAGATAGTTTTTCTGGCCTGTGATGAGAGACCTCTGCTGGTACAGCTTTGAGAGGGTGATGTCTATTATTGACGAGCCGAAGCAAGTGACCAAGAATCAGCGACACTTCCAGGTCGACCCAACCATCTGGATGCTATTGACTAGACGAAATATTGGCCAATGAATGCGCCCTGACCTCGTTACGAGGGCTCTGTTGAAATGTTTTTAAATTTGTTTAAGTTCTGTGGTTTCAATGATAATAAAATTGTTGATTGTTGCAATAAAAATGCGGACTATCATTTTTTATTATATTCCAGGGGCAAACACCTGAATAATGTTCCTTGTGTGTCCGTGAACGGCTTTTATTTACCTGTGTCATTCCTGTTATCTGTCATTCCTGTTACTATCGAGTCATTCCTGTTACTATCGAGTCATTCCTGTTACTATCTGTCATTCCTGTTACTATCTATCATTCCTGTTACTATCGAGTCATTCCTGTTACTATCTGTCATTCCTGTTACTATCGAGTCATTCCTGTTACTCTTGCAAAATGTTAAAAAAATATGATTGAAATTCTCTCCATCTGTTGCGGCTCCGCAAGGGTATGAAAGAGACAGTTGGGTTTGTTTATGTCTAGTAGTTATGCTACTGCGATGATTGGTAGACATTGACCCCGAAACAACAATTTGGCTGTTCTCTTCACGTGTCTGAGCTGTTTCATTGATAAAATTTCCAGTCTTTTGATTTATTTCCAGTCTAGTTTGATGTTTGCTGGAAATGGACAAATGCGTAGTCTTTCTGTTGTATTTGTTTCAGTAAAATTTCGCGATTTCCCTCGGAACTCGTTATGTAACAGGAATGACACCAAAATCAGACCAGGCAATTGTATAATTAAAGCATAGGACGGTAGAATGGGTAGCAAGCAATGTTTTGATAGTATTTTCTTGTCACAGACAAATACATCAATTATAAAAACTCTACCTTTAAAATATTTCTCTAAAGATCTGGTCGGATTTCCTCATCCCATTTTATATGTTCTACGGAGAATGATCGTTTTAAAGTTTAAAATGTTCTGTAATTATTAAATTTGTTCAATTTGACGTCTTAAAAAAATCATATCTCGAAAAGTACTTTACCAATTTTTAAACTTTTTTAACATTTAAATTTCCCATGGCTGCATCCATATCATAAAAATATAAAACAAAATAGATCTGCAATCTGAAATTTTCATTGACATCCCTATCTATGTCATGAGTAGCCTATGGCTATGCCTAGGCCCAGGCTAGGCTATCATGGATATGGCCTATGCCCAGCCACAGGCACGGGAAAGTTAATACATTTAATGCGTTGCATCTTGCCATACAGTGAGCGTTTTGCCTTTGTAATACGCTATAATGATTTTGTGCGCTGGCGTCTTTTCGCTGTTCCATAATCATAAGTATTTCACTAAAACCTAACAATTTGTTTCCATTCATTCGATGAAATAAATTTTAGTGATTTACATTATCGATCCCTTGCGCAAATCTGTCTTCATATTTTTAAAACGTCATATTGTATTAAATATACCGAATTTTGCAGCAACCAATATAATTGGCTGGATCACATAGAAGCTCGAGCCATCTAGATCTAATTTGCCTACATATTGTGTCTCAAAATCTTTATTTTGATACAACATTCACCACACCACAGAAGCATCTCAGTAGATTTTTCTGTTCGAATGTATTGTGTCTGCTTCTTTCTTACAAGGGATGATGAAGGTTTGAGAAATAATAAAATAGCTTGTATTATACAGAATCTCCTTAACATGGCGGTCGTGAATTCCTAAATTTATGGTAAAAAATGTTGTATATCTCAGGGTGTTAAGCATAACTGTAAAGAAAAGGGACATATCATTGTCTATGTTAAATATTATGATTATACAATGTGGTTATTATTATATGATTCATGAATTGGTGCTAATGAAATATGTTAACTATGATACTGTCTTAAATCAGGAAGAAAGGGATGCTGTGATTTTAGATTCCAGCACTGGCTACATTTTTCTAACTGATGTTTCTTCTACTAAATATGGTCATCTTTCATTATGTAGCATTAGTGTCATATATACGTTTGTGGATGTTGAGTCTGGATAACGATGATAAAGACGAGAATAATATTAATAATATAAATAATAAATAAAATAATAATACTAATATTATTTGATCTACTCCCGAACTCAACATATTTAAATATAAAGATTAACGAACCCGATTCGCGACGGGTTAAATAAAATTAGGATGGAGCTTAAAGTTGTATTGAGTCATCTTTAAACGGAATACAATCAGCACACGTTGACACATTAGTGTCACAGTGAAGGCACTCGGGAACAATGACGTTGACACTACAACCAGTATCGGCTGTCAGAATAATACTGTTTTGTTTATTTTGTTGCAGAAGGAAAAAACTGCGCAATAATTGAATGAGAGGTTTTGGGCAAAACATAAAACGCAAAACCCAGCAGTCTTCTTGACGTGTCGTTGACACGAACTGTTGTCATTTCCTGACGCATACCTTTGCCCGGTCCGTGGCGGTGGCCAGATCGTCCAGTGTGCACGGATTGTCCAGTAGTTGGAAGCAGAGGACATTGTTGACCAAGAAGTGATTGTACAGACCACAATCAGGAAGAAAAACAATGGTTAATAATATAAGTCGTAGGTATGTCCTGGCGGGTGTATTTGCAATACTGAGCATTGGGCTTGTGCTGAGCATGCACAGGTATGGCTATCGTGTACGCCAGTTCAACACCCAACAGCAACAACCAAACCAAACTACGCTATGCGACTGGACGGACTTAGAAGGCGTACCTTTTAATGCCAACGCGAGTGATATTGACATTGGACAAACGGAGTTGGAACAGTACCAGAGATACGTAACGTTGAAGCCGAGCCGGGCCGGAGGTTCAAGTGATGGTTACACTTACAAGGTGACATTGCTCGGTAACCGACCTGCCTCCGACGGCATCTTCATACAGGTCGAGGAGCGGCTCAAGGGGAAGCCGACGTCCGGGGGTAGTTCGCTGACCGTCTACAGCGAACACTTGTCGAAGGAGCTGTGTAACTACCGCGACATGTTCAACGGCATATACATCGTGTGGTGTCCACCAATGGTGTTGGGCGGGCGCCGAGACTTCATCATGAAGCTGCAATTTGTTAACTTTGGCGCCTATGCCGGGGGACGTGTGACCCTCAACCGACACTTGTGGCACCACCAGATAAAACTGTACACACAAAAACCACTTGCGCCTATCCACCGACCAGATGTGACGACTGCGTTGGGCGAGAGAATGAACAAAAAGAACACGGTTATCTGGTATCAACGGAAAGAACGATGGTTTGTGAAACTCGCTAATGGCGACCGTTTCTTCTCGCTAAGCACTAGTCGTATGTGCGCCTGCGTGCGCAGTATGAACCGCCTCATTATGGCCGGTGCGTCGCACATGAGGTATAAGTTCGATTATATCGTTCAGACTTGTTACAATCCGGGCGGAAATTTCCCGAAACTTCAGCGACACAAAAACTTAATTTTCGTTCCGCTACAGTATGCGGAAGACTCGCTGAAAAGTCTCATGTCAACCGTTGGAAAACTAAAGTTAACGGGCATGGATATGTTGTTCGTACAATCCGGGTCGTGGAATCTAGCGTTTCGTGGACTGAAGCGAATGATGGACAGTTCCATAAAGAGCTACGTTGATGCGTTGTTGGCTGTGCGCACCAAGACCGGCATACCTCGCGCCAACTTGGTTGTCGTCACAGAGCCGCCATTCGCCATGCACGAGTCGGTGACGCACGCGTCAGGTGACAGGAACAACTACTGCATCGCGGCGGCGATGCGCAAGCTCAAATCAATACTGCGTGTGCACGACTTCAACATCTACGACGAGTTTGCGATTATACAGCCGCAATCGGAGAATGACATCTGTGCCGTGCATTACATATGTCCCGTCTTTGACGGCCGTAACTACAGCGTCTATGGCGAGATAGGCATAACATCTGCAAAGCTCATGATAGCGCACGCTTGCAGGGGCCACGACACACTGGTAACGCCGTGCCCATGACAGTAATGTCGACGTTCCAACTCGGATGTGAACCACTTGTAACTAAATATTTACTGCTGTCACAACATTTAAAAATTGTATTGACAAATTGTTGGACTCTCGAGCCATCTGGAGCTTGTGGCTTTGTGTGGACACTTTCTGTCAAATCCTTGATAAAACCGGTGATATCCACACTCTTGTCTTGTTTATCAGTCGTTTGAAACACTACTTAGTTGTTTAGAAGAAATACAATATGACGTATTAAATTTTGTCTCAATGCTGTTTTATTGCGACATGTTCAACTATAAAACCCGCAACTATTTAATACATTACTAAACATTCTTTCATTTTACATATCCAATGTGCGTTTAATTTACCTGGTAGAGGCTTTCGTCAACGTATCAAGTCGACTTCATCAGTACCGATGACGCTGAATGACGTCATTGTACACGTGAGGCAGTTCGTAATTGCCCTCGTCTCTGTTGATGGGTGTTCTAGCTTTCCTGATCCAGATGGCTTCCTTGATATGCCGGATTCTTCGGTTGGGTTCCTTGTCTACAATTTTCACAAGGGGACAAGAAGGAAGAGGTGGAACACTTGAGAGGAGCTCTAAGAGTATGTGGCTATCCATGGGCCTTGAGCAAGACAGACAGCAGTAAGAAGAAAACGAACAACATCAAAACAAATGACAGAAATTACAGGAGCCAAGTAGTCGTCCCAGACGTAGAGAGGGTCTCAGAGAGAGTTTATCGAGTACTGGAGAAATATGGAGTAGCAACAGCCATGCGTCCCCACACCACCCTCAGGCGCTTGTTGGTACATCCCAAGGCAAAGTAGAGCTAGAAGAACAGGGTGAACTGGTGTACGTAAGTCTCTACCAGGTAAATTAAACACACCTTGGATATGTAAAATGAAAGTAATTTTATTTAATTAATACATTGTATATATCACTGTATATATATAATACATTGTATGTATATATATATATATATATATATATATATATATATATATATATATATATATATATATATATATATATATATATATATATATATATATATATATATAATGCGTTATACTAATATATAATATCGTACTTATTAAAATTTTCATTACTAATTAATGCATTGCATACACCATATATAATGTTTTATTGTAATATAGCACTAATTTTGTTTGTCCTCCATAGATTAGTTCCATCATTTATCGCCATATGGAAAATGCACACCGATTTATGTTGGTACGAGCGAACGCAATTTCTACCGAAGGTAGACTGCCACGTGTTCATACAAACAGTTTAACCAGTTTTGCAAACTGTCCGGTAGTTCATTATGGTATGCCTAAAACAAAATATCCGCTGTCCTCAGTTTAACTGAGTCTGGTCTAAATTGCTGTCCTCGAGATTGCACCCCCTCGCGCGATCCAACTCGGTAGCTAAATAAGCTTCTTTTGATACCATAGTGCAATTCTTTAACGAATCGAAGACGAAAACAGCGGGCGAAACCGGCGAACAAAGACGAAAGGAATGTGTAAACAAGCCGACTGCGCATGCATGCGTTTTCGACCAATCAGAGAGCGTTTTGCAACTTCCATAGCAACAGCAGCACTTCGTTGCTGGATAAATTATGTATAATAGGAGGTGTTGCTTGGTCTCTGGGGCGGGCGTCCGCGGGGGGATTAACGTAAGCGCCGATTTGGGCTTTCCGTAGCCAATTGGCTACGGAACTAATAACTTAAGTTTTAAAACCTATACGCACTAACCGTTTCACATGTGTATTCTGTGACATACAACCAACACTTGGGCTTCAAGAAACTAAAGAAATGTGCTCCAAATAATTATTCATGAGTACTTTTATCGGTGACATAGAAAACATTTCACAATTAGCCGCCATACTGTGCTCGTGATGTTGACTTTGGGTCACAGGGTCAAAAGCGATTTCGTGTAGAATGAGGCCAGAGTGGGCCAGCAGCACATACATAAATAAAACACCCGTTAGTAAGTTAGTAGTTTATAGGGGGATGATTAATGATGTAACTCTATGGCCAGCAGACGGCAATTCTTAGCCTGACCGTATATAGATATACGAGAATCCCGTTTGGTAATCTCGCTCACAACAACATCCGGTTATATATAAATGTTGACAAGCTCGTGCATTCTGACAAAAAATAATTTCAACTTTTACAAGGTTATTGTCAGGTAACTTTAGTGATATACATGTAAGAATGCATACAGACACGAAAGACGTGTTTATTGCTCTGTTTATGGCTTTTTTGTGAGGTTTCACGTTTCATAAAAAATACTTACCTTTCAGCCGAGCGAGAACTTCGCCTTACAACAGCAACAGCCAGATAGAAAAAATTGTATGGCGATTAACTTTGCCTACAATAAAGTGCTAAATATTACTATTTTGAACAATCGTTCTGCTTATATAAATGGATTTATGGAAAGATGGATAATTTCGCTGATCGATTCCGTCGTTAACCCATTTTCGACAATTCGAGGGTACACCATGCGTTTTAGGCCCCTGCGCCGAACTAAATCTAGCGAGAAGCGCCTGGTTTTTGCGTGGCGAATCACACACACGCACGCACGCACGCACGCACGCACGCACGCACGCACGCACGCACGCACGCACGCACGCACGCACGCACGCACGCACGCACGCACGCACGCACGCACGCACGCACGCACACACACACATGACACGAAGTGTCACAAATATAGTGCCTATACATATAATAATTATAATATATATACATATAATAATTATATACATATATAATTATATACATATATATATATATATATATATATATATAGATATATATATATATATATATATATATATATATATATATATATATATATATATATATGCATATGCATATGCATATGCATATGTATATGTATACGTGTACGTGTACGTGTACGTTTACGTGTACGTGCACGTGCATGTGTGTGTATATATATATATATATATATATATATATATATATATATATATATATATATATATATGCGGGAACGTCAGGTTGCTTTTTCAAAAAGACACAAAGGGTAGCACATATATCATATCAAAAAGTGCTGCCCCTAGTGTCTTTTTGGAAAACCATCCTGACACTGCCTTTTCAGTGTTGTGACACGCCCATGTAGTGATTGTACAATTTATGTTGCTGTGCTGAAATATCGTGTCGTATATTACTGTACATTTGTGAGGGTAGGTAAAGGCGACATATGTATGGTTGAGGTAATGATATCGTGTTGTATACTTGTGAATGTAACGTGTTGTGTACTTGTGAAGTTAGCTAAAGGTGATACGTGTCACGGTCCATTGAACACATACATGAGTTGTGGGTTTAGGTAGTAAGTTCGTTTTGTAAAATACTGTTTGTTTGTAAGTAAAGGCGATAGGTAAGTAAAGGCGATAGGTATGCACATACCAAATAATTAGAGCGCACCGTTATCGTAGTGATATATCTAGGAAACAGTGAGCAATATCGCGGAATCGGTCACCGATAGATTAGGTCATAATGACGCAAGTTACTTGACCCAATACGACAGAAGATATTGAGGTCAGGCCACAGTTAGGCATCCAGAATTGTTGCAAATTTATAAAGTGTCACAAATGTAGCGCCCAAAATAAGCAATTTATCCGATTTTAATTATTTATTTGCCAAAAGCAACTTTAGCCAGCAAGGATGGTATTCATGGTATTTACCATGGTATATCATGGTATTTACCATGGATTACCATGGTTTACCTGTTTCAAAACACTATGGTATACCATGCATTTACCATGGTCTATTTTCATAAGGTACATATAGTTCACACAATAAGCCGACATATGGACAGTAATTACCATAGGTTTTAGTTCTCTGAACAGCCACGGCAACATATTGTCGCCGCTGACATGGCGAAGCATCCCGGCGGCTTTGTTCAAGCGGCGAGGTGGGTGGATGGGTTGAAGGCAGTGATTTTGAGGAAGTTTAAGATTTTTTGATGTTTCAATTTTCTTTTAATCAGACAAAAGTTATCGTGTCTGTAGTAGATATCCCATGGAATGACATGGCATACCATGGTATTTCGGTGGTGTTACATGGTAAACCATGACATTACATAGTAAACTGTGGTAGACCATGCTTTTTCATATCTTGTGTATGGTAAATGTATGGTATACCATGGTTTACCTGTTTCAAAACACCATGGTATTTTACCATGGTTTACCTGTTTCAAAACACAATGGATTACCATGGTTTCCATGGTATATCATGGCATTTTACCAAGATTTCCTACGGTTAACCTGTTTCAAAACACCATGGTATTTACCATGGAATAAAATGGTATATTTTCATGAGGGTCGCTACCAGACCGACCTCTAGCCAATGGACTTGTCCCTTAGCGGAGAAATCCCTACCGGACAAACGTGTTGAGTCGTATCAGACAAATCCATAGGAATGAATAGAATGAATCGCCGTATCACGACTTTATTAACCAAGACAATAAAACGATCTAACGAAACGCGACGGGTCGGAGCCTCTCTCTGGCTCTCGTTGTCGAATGTCAGATTGTAGTATGTCTTGCAGAGAACAGACCTCAGTGCACCCTTACGAAAATATACCATGATATATGCATGGTATACCGTGGTGTTCTGAAACTGGTAAACCATAGTAAATACCATGCTATACCATGGTATACTATGGGATACCATGGTATACTATGGGATACTATGGTATATTTTCACAAGGGGAGCTCCCCAGGTCGTCTCTGTGGAGCTTCTAGCCTCGATTACCCAGACTCCGCGCTGTGGCGCCACCGTTTGTCGCACACATCTTCGCCTGGATGCAGAGTGGGGTTTTCATTGTGACGGAAATTATGTATGCACCCAGATTGCATAAGTAGCTAATTAAGCTAATCACCCGGGCATTTGGCTAGTTCATAAAATAAGAGTGAACTTTTATCAGTTCATAAGATGCATTTCGAATCAACTTTAAATTTTTATTATATTGACTGTGACACTGTCGCGCAATGGTCGTGTAATAATTAATACCATTGGACTATAATAGCCAGTTAACGTGTTTAATTTACTGAATGTATATAGTATACAATACATACATATATAATTTCATAATAACCAAATGAAAGAAAATAAATAATAACCAACGCCTCGCTACACTGCGAGTATAACTTAAAGAAAAATTAAATAACAATGAAAACGATTCACATTATCGCTTGAACGCATTTCACATGTCGCTCGACAACGATTCACTTATCACTTGAATATCTTCCAAACACTACTTGTATCACTGGTTCCCAGACAGTCCATCTTTTTATGTCGCTGAACCGACCACGACGCTCCAGCTCGCCTACTCAGTATGGAGTGGTGACAGTGGATAACAACGAGACCACGCCTCTGCGCCAGACTCTCTTCTCGGCGAATTCAGAAGGCGAGCGAGAGTCGGATAAGCGAGACTCCGTGTTCCGTATGGCGCTGCCCTGAGCGATAGCCGGGGTAATTAAAACTAACCAAAATAGGGTAGGGTCACCATAAGCGACGTTTGCTCATGGCCACTAATCTCTATCAACTAATAGGAACGATCTGGGTCAACTATTAGTTACAGGAAGCCACGTTTATTATGATCCTGCTTTGTGTCCATGTTGCAACGGTATCAGAATGTATTTCCCTACCAACGGAGGTAACAAATAAAATGTCAAAGCACATTACAATGATGAAACTAGTGAGAATGCAAGTCAAAATGAAACTCCGTTATGAGCAGTAAAGCGAAAATTAAGTTTGGTTCTTACAGTCATATTCATTTTAGGGTGGCATGTGTGTGTGTGTGTGTGTGTGTGCGTGTGCGTGTGCGTGTGCGTGTGCGTGTGCGTGTGCGTGTGCGTGTGCGTGTGCGTGTGCGTGTGCGTGTGCGTGTGCGTGTGCGTGTGCGTGTGCGTGTGTGTGTGTTAAATACAGTTTGTTCTGAACATTACCTTTTTAACTCTAGGAGTGTAGGGTATTTAGTTTTCTGCAGATTTATAAACAATATCATTGTCAGATAACGGGGTGGTTATTCGATGTTACATACAATAACATTTGTCTGTAGGTCCACTATGAGCCACAGTATAAGACATTACCAAATATAATGGAACATTAAGATATCATCAACTATTATATATGTATATGGAAGCTACTAAGCATCAATGTAAAGAAAAGGGACATATCATTGTCTATGTTACACATTATGTGATTCGGGAATTGGTGCTAATGAAATGTGTTAGCTATGATACTGTCTTAAATCAGGAAGAAAGGGATGCTGTGATTTTTTATTCCAGCACTGGCTACATATTTCTTACTGATGTTTCTTCTAATGATTTTGCTCATCTTTCATAATGTAACATTAGTGTTATATATAAGTTTGTGGATGTTAATTTTGAATAAAGACAGTGATGATGATGATGAAAATGATTATGTGGTCCTAATAATATTATTTGAGTTAGTCACGCACTCAACATATTTAAATATAAAGTTAAACGCACCCGATTCGCGACGGGTTAATCGATTTGAGGATGGCGCTTAAATGTGGACTGAGTCGTCTTTAAAAAAGCATACAACCAGCACACGTAGAAATAGAAGTGTCACAGTGAAGGCGCTCGGGAACAATGATGTTGACACTATAACGGTATCACCATTATCTGCTGTCAGAATAATACCGTTTTGTTTATTTTGTTGCAGAAGGACAAAGCTGCGCAATAATTGAATGAGAGGTTTTGGGCAAAACATAAAACGCAAAACCCAGCAGTCTTCTTGACGTGTCGTTGACACGAACTGTTGTCATTTCCTGACGCATGCCTTTGCCCGGTCCGTGGCGGTGGCCAGATCGTCCAGTGTGCACGGATTGTCAAGTAGTTGGCAGCACAGGACATTGATGACCAAGAAGTGATTGTAGAGACCACAATTAGGAAGAAAAACAATGGTTAATAAACTTAGTCGTAGGTATATCCTGGCGGGTTTATTTGCAATACTGAGCATTGGGCTTGTGCTGAGCATGCACAGGTATGGCTATCGTGTACGCCAGTTCAACATCCAACAGCAACAACCAAACCAGGCAACTCTATGCGACTGGACGGACTTAGAAGACACACCTTTTAATGCCAACGCGAGTGACATTGACATTGGACAAACGGAGTTGGAACAGTACCAGAGATACGTAACGTTAAAGCCGAGCCGGGCCGGAGGCTCAAGTGATGGTTACACTTACAAGGTGACATTGCTCGGTAACCGACCTGCCTCCGACGGCATCTTCATACAGGTCGAGGAGCGGCTCAAGGGGAAGCCGACGTCCGGGGGTAGTTCGCTGACCGTCTACAGCGAACACTTGTCGAAGGAGCTGTGTAACTACCGCGACATGTTCAACGGCACCTACATCGTGTGGTGTCCACCGATGGTGTTGGGCGGGCGCCGAGACTTCACCATAAAGCTGCAATTTGTTAACTTTGGCGCCTATGCCGGGGGACGTGTGACCCTCAACCGTCACTTGTGGCACCACAAGATAAAACTGTACACACAAAAACCACTTGCGCCTATCCACCGACCAGATGTGACGACTGCGTTGGGCGAGAGAATGAACAAAAAGAACACGGTGATCTGGTATCAACGGAAAGAACGATGGTTTGTGAAACTCGCTAATGGCGACCGTTTCTTCTCGTTAAGCACTAGTCGTATGTGTGCCTGCGTGCGCAGTATCAAACGCCTCATTATGGCCGGTGCGTCGCACATGAGGTATAAGTTCGATTATATCGTTGAGACTTGCTACAATCCGGGCGGAAATTTCCCGAAACTTCAGCGACACAAAAACTTAATTTTCGTTCCGCTAAAGTATGCGGAAGATTCGCTGAAACGTCTCATGTCAACCGTTGGAAAACTAAAGTTAACGGGCATGGATATGTTGTTCGTACAATTCGGGTCGTGGAATCTAGCGTTTCGTGGACTGAAGCAAATGATGGACAGTTCCATAAAGAGCTACGTTGACGCGTTGTTGGCTGTGCGCACCAAGACCGGCATACCTCGCGCCAACTTGGTTGTCGTCACCGAGCCGCCATTCGCCATGCACGAGTCGGTGACGCACGCGTCAGGTGACAGGAACAACTACTGCATCGCAGCGGCGATGCGCAAGCTCAAATCAATACTGCGTGTGCACGACTTCAACATCTACGACGAGTTTGCGATTATACAGCCGCAATCGGAGAATGACATCTGTGCCGTGCATTACATATGTCCCGTCTTTGACGGCCGTAACTACAGCGTCTATGGCGAGATAGGCATAACATCTGCAAAGCTCATGATAGCGCACGCTTGCAGGGGCCACGACACACTGGTAACGCCGTGCCCATGACAGTAATGTCGACGTTCCAACTCGGATGTGAACCACTAAATAACTAACTATTGAATGCTGTCACAACATTAGAAAATTGTATTGACAAATTGTTTTACACTCGATAAGCCATTGGCATCCCTGTCTACTAGCCATCTGGAGTGAACACTTTTGGTCAAGTCTTTGTTAAAACCGGTGATACCCTCACTCTTGTCTTGTCTATCAGTCGTTTGAAACACTACTTAGTTTTTTAGAAGAAATACAAGATGACGTATTCAATTTTGTCTCAATGCTGTTTTATTGCGACCTGTTCAACTGTAAAACCCGTAACTAATTAATACATTGTATACACCATATATAATGCATTATGCTAATATATAATATCGTACTGAATAAAAATGCTAATTACAAACATAGAACTAATTAATGCATTGCATACACCATATATAATGTTTTATTGTAATTGCATTAATTTTGTTTGTCCTCCATAGATTAGTTCCATAATTTCTCGCCATATAGAAAATGCACACCGATTTTATTTTTGTACAAGCGAACGCAATTTCTACCGAATGTATCTTTCAGTTGAATGTCATGTGTTGATACAAACAGTTTAACAAGTTTTGAAAACTGTCCGGTAGTTTTTTATGGTATGCTTAAAACATAATATCCGCTGTCCTGAGTTTAACTGAGTCTGCACATTTCAAAAACAGCATGGTTGTTTAACAAATGTGCTCGTATGCTCCTGATACACAATTACAATATTAGATATACAAATGTAGGTATACGTGTATATGGTGAAGAATTAGTAACCATTGTTAACTGGAAACATAGTCTTTTAATGCGCTGATCACCATGACAGTAATGTCGACGTTCCAACTCGGATGTGAACCACTTGTAACTAAATATTTACTGCTGTCACAACATTTAAAAATTGTATTGACAAATTGTTGGACTCTCGAGCCATCTGGAGCTTGTGGCTTTGTGTGGACACTTTCTGTCAAATCCTTGTTAAAACCGGTGATATCCACACTCTATTCTTGTTTATCAGTCGTTTGAAACACTACTTAGTTTTTTAGAAGAAATACAACATGACGTATTAAATTTTATCTCAATGCTGTTTTATTGCGACATGTTCAACTATAAAACCCGCAACTATTTAATACATTACTAAACATTCTTCAGGATAGTTCATTTTCAAATCAAATAACTTTCATTTTACATATCCAATGTGTGTTTAATTTACCTGGTAGAGGCTTTCGTCAACATATCACGTCGACTTCATCAGTACCGATGACGCTGAATGACGTTATCGTACACGTGAGGCAGTTCGTAATTGCCCTCGTCTCTGTTGATGGGTGTTCTAGCTTTCCTGATCCAGATGGCTTCCTTGATGTGCCGGATTCTTCGGTTGGGTTCCTTGTCTACAGTGTTCACAAGGGGACAAGAAGGAAGAGGTGGAACACTTGAGAGGAACTCTAAGAGTATGTGGCTATCCATCATGGGCCTTTAACAAGGTGACAGATAGCAGTAAGTAGAAAACGAACAACAACAAAACAAATGACAGAAATTACAGGAGCCAAGTAGTCATCCCATACGTAGAGGGGGTCTCAGAGAGAGTACATCGAGTACTGGAGAAATATGGAGTAGCAACAGCCATGCGTCCCCACACCACCCTCAGGCGCTTGTTGGTACATCCCAAGGACAAAGTAGAGCTAGAAGAACAGGGTGAACTGGTGTACGTAAGTCTCTACCAGGTAAATTAAACACACCTTGGATATGTAAAATTAAAGTTATTTAATTTAATTAATACATTGTATAAACCATTATTTATATGTTTGTAATTAGCATTTTTAGTAAGTACGATATTATATATTAGTATAATGCATTATATATATATATATATATATATATATATATATATATATATATATATATATATATATATATATATATATATATATATATATTGCGTTATACTAAAATATAATATCGTACTTACTAAAAATGCTAATTACAAACATATAGCTAATTAATGCATTGCATGCACCATATATAATGTTTTATTGTAATATAGCATTAATTTTGTTTGTCCTCCATAGATTAGTTCCATCATTTATTGCCATATGGAAAATGCACACCGATTTTATGTTGGTACGAGTGAACGCAATTTCTACCGAAGGTAGACTGCCACGTGTTGATGTAGACAGTTTAACCAGTTTTGCAAACTGTCCGGTAGTTCATTATGGTATGCCTACAAAATATCCGCTGTCCTCAGTTTAACTGTCTGTGGTCTTCCCCTGCCCCTGCCGACTTCCACGGGCTCGACGCGGCCTTCGAAGTAATCTTCAATCACGGCAGCTAAATTGTTGTCCTCGAGATCGCACGATCTAACTCGGTAGCTAAATAAGCTTCTTTTGATGCCATAGTGCAATTCTTTAACGAATCGAAGACGAAAACAGCGGGCGAAACTGGGGAACAAAGACGAAAGGAAAGCCGACTGCCCAATTTCCATAGCAACAACAGCACTTTGTTGCTGGATAAATTATGTATAATAGGAGCTGTTCCATTGGTCTAGAGTAAGAGATTCCCAATCAAACGTGTAGTTGACGTCTTAAGCCATGTATAACATGTGGGGTTTCCCGCTTGTAAGCGAGCGAAGACAGTCGCTCAAAAACGCTTAAAAATGGCTTTGTTTCAGACGCTAATCAGGGACTTCAATAAAGTGCTAAATATTACTAGTTTGAACAATCTTTCTGCTTATATAAATGGATTTATGGAAAGATGGATAATTTCGCTGATTGATTCCGTCGTTAACCCATTTTCGACAATTCGAGGGTACACCATGCGTTTTAGGCCCCTGCGCCGAACTAAATCTAGCGAGAAGCGCCTGGTTTTTGCGTGGCGAATCACACACACGCACGCACGCACGCACGCACGCACGCACGCACGCACGCACGCACGCACGCACGCACGCACGCACGCACGCACGCAAGCACGCAAGCACGCACGCACACACACATGACACGAAGTGTCACAAATATAGTGCTTATACATATAATAATTATAATATATATATATATATAATAATTATATACATATATAATTATATATATATATATATATATATATATATATATATATATATATATATATATATATATATATGTATATGCATATGTAGATGTGTACATGTACGTGCATGTGTGTGTATATATATATATATATATATATATATATACATATATATATATATATATATATACATATATATGTATATATATATATGTATATATGTATATATATATATAAATATATATATATATATATATATATATATATATATATATATATATATATATATATATGTATATATATATATATATATATGTATGTATATATATATATATGTATATATATATATATATATATGCGGGAACGTCAGGTTGCTTTTTCAAAAAGACACAAAGGGTAGCACATATATCATATCAAAAAGTGCTGCCCCTAGTGTCTTTTTGGAAAACCATCCTGACACCGCCTTTTCAGTATTGTGACACGCCCATGTAGTGATTGTACAATTTATGTTGCTGTGCTGAAATATCGTGTCGTATATTACTGTGCATTTGTGAGGGTAGGTAAAGGCGACATATGTATGGTTGAGGTAATGATATCGTGTTGTATACTTGTAAATGTAACGTGTTGTATACTTGTGAATGTAACGTGTTGTGTACTTGTGAAGGTTGCTAAAGGTGATCCGTGTCACTGTCACGGTCCATTGAACACATAACACGAGTTATGGGTTTAGGTAATAATTCGTGTTGTAAAATACTGTTTGTTTGTAAGTAAAGGCGATAGGTAAGTAAAGGCGATAGGTATGCACATACCAGATAATTAGAGCGCACCGTTATCGTGGTGATATATCTAGGAAACAGTGAGCAATATCGCGGAATCGGTCACCGGTCAACGTCATAATGGAGCAAGTTACTTGACCCAATACGACAGAAGATATTGAGGTCAGGCCACAGTTAGGCATCCAGAATTGTTGCAAATTTATAAAGTGTCACAAATGTAGCGCCCAAAATAAGCAATTTATCCGATTTTAATTATTTATTTGCCAAAAGCAACTTTAGCCAGCAAGGATGGTATTCATGGTATTTACCATGGTATATCATGGTATTTACCATGGATTACCATGGTTTACCTGTTTCAAAACACTATGGTATACCATGCATTTACCATGGTCTATTTTCATAAGGTACATATAGTTCACACAATAAGCCGACATATGGACAGTAATTACCATAGGTTTTAGTTCTCTGAACAGCCACGGCAACATATTGTCGCCGCTGACATGGCGAAGCATCCCGGCGGCTTTGTTCAAGCGGCGAGGTGGGTGGATGGGTTGAAGGCAGTGATTTTGAGAATTGTTGCAAATTTACGAAGTGTCCCAAATGTAGCGCGCAAAATAAGCAATTTAGCCGATTTTAATTATTTTATTTGCCAAAAATTTTGAATTTTGTGGCATGCTGATGCAACCGTGTAGTTAAAGTGTGGAATTTGTTGTGCTCATTTGGACTTTTTTAAACCCTTTTCTGGCATAGGGCTATGCTACTCGCTTTGCGCGCATTTTTCATTACCGTATAATTTTTATTCATGATCGGGCGTACTATCTTGTTAATTACGATTCCCTTCTTCACATTACATTACAGCAAATCCTTAAAAACTTAAGATTGTTTGCTTCTAAGGGTGATAATATTAGCAAATTTGTGTCCCGCCCAAATACGACCTGGCTATTTAGTCAAAGTAACAATCTAGCTTTGCTAAGTATTTTCTCATATCTTTGTGGAAGTTTCTCTTGCACGTTTTCTTATTTTTACTTTCTGATTTTACATTGATGTCAAAATGTATTTGATTATGGTCACTGTTACCCAATTTTTCAAGTATTTTTACATTGTCCACTAATTCTTGTTGTGATGACAAAACTATATCTAATACATTTTCTCACCTGGTTGGTTCTAGCACGTGCTGAGTAAGAAAGCTATCCTGGATTAAAAATAGAAATTGTTGGTCCTCACTCCCTGTGCTCTCTAGATAATTCCATTGTATGTATCTCCCATTATGATACATTCCCCTTTACTAACTTCCTTTATAGCGTTTTTATTTTTGTGTTGTCCTCTTCGTTTATGTTTGGACTTCGGTAAACTAATCCAATAGTTAATTTTGAATTTCCTGAAAAAAATTTGCACCAAACAACTTCATCGCAATCTGCTTCCCTTTCTAGTTTTATTTCATAAGCCTGAATAGATTCTTTAACATATAAAATAACTCCCCCTCCCCTTCTTCCTATTCGATCTTTCCTAAACATTACGTATCCTGTCAATCCTAATTCAGCATCTGTTATGTCTATGTTGGCCCATGATTCAGTTATATGAATTATGTGAGGGTCAATATCTTCTACCATAATGTTTAATTCGTTTTTCTTATTTACCATGCTCCTTGCATTTACACATACGCATCTATAACCTGTTTCAGAGATGTTTTTCGGACGAATTGACAAATGCATATACTTTGCATCTTATTATCGACCCCCAAATGACCACCTCCAATCCCTTGAAGCTTTCCATGACTCCCTAACTAAACTATATAGATCACAAAAACTCCCCCTAATGTAGTCTTAGCTGGAGATTTTAACCTCCCTGATATCAACTGGACAAATCACCAGTCCACTAATAACAACACTTCTAGCAAGCATAACAAACTACTAGAAATAACTAACGACTTTGGGCTGCAAAACATGATAAACGACCCCACACGTATCGCTTCTGGTAACATTCTTGACCTCATACTCACCTCAAATCCCTCCATTATCATCAACACCCATACCACTCCTGGTATGAGCGATCACGAATCCTTGACCTTCAATGTCAACTTAAACCCAGTTCGCAACAAGAAACCCCCCCACAAAGTTTATAGTTACAAATCAGCTGACTGGGACAAACTCAAAGACGACATAGACAAACTAAATCTTGCGTACTTCGACATGGACCCTAACTCACAGAACATAGACATAAACTAGACCTTTTTCCGCAAACGTCTGACTACCTTGATTAACAATAACATACCTAGACGATACACAAAAGCTAAAACCCACCTCCCCTGGATAACACGTGAACTAATTAGAATGCAGAGAAGACGAAACAAAAGCCACAAAAAGGCAAAGCAAACTGGACTAAACAGTGACTGGGAACAATTTAAGGAACTCCGAAAGCAAGCTACTAAAGCATTAGCAAAATCTTACAAAGACTATGTTAACAACCACATTGGAGACAGCCTGAAAACTAATCCAAAACGATTCTGGTCATTTATTAAGGCAAATAAACGAGAAAACATTGGCATTCCCACATTTCAAGTAAACGACCAGACAATAATAAATGATCGTGATAAAGCAAATGCCCTAAACAACTAATTTAGCTCTGTATTTACCCAAGAAAAGCACCCCATCCCCCAAATAGCCCCCTCTACTTACCCCAACATCCCCCTTCTCGAAATTGGCATAGATGGCCTAATAAAGCAGCTGGAAAATCTAAACCAGAACAAAGCTACAGGCCCAGATGAACTCCCAGCCAGAGTCCTTAAAGAAACTGCAAAGCAGATAGCTCCCATCATCACCCAAATTTTCCAACAGTCATACAACACAGGTAAACTTCCTAATGACTGGCTACAAGCAATAGTAATTCCTATACACAAAAAGAGCCACAAATCTGACCCTGCTAACTACAGACCCATATCACTAACCTGCATCCTCTGTAAAGTAATGGAACATATCATCCTAAGCAACACGTGGAAACACCTGCACAAGCATAACATCATTCTCCACTTCCAACACGGATTCCAGTCGGGACTGTTTGTGAATCTCAACTCATTGAGACAGTCCACTACTGGATGACTGCTATGGACAACAAGACCCAAATTGACGCAATCCTGCTTGACTTTGCCAAAGCCTTCGACAAAGTGCCTCACCTACGTCTTCTATCAAAATTGACCTCCTATGGAATCACTGGAAACACTCAAATCTTTCCTATCCAACCGCAAACATAGAGAGTCTCAGTTAATGGTGCCCTGTCGGACATCACAGATGTCACATCTGGTGTTCCACAGGTTCAGTTCTAGGACCTGTCCTCTTCTTACTCTACATAAATGACATAAATTGGAATATCAAATCTTCTATATGCCTTTTTGCAGATGATAGTATTATATATCATAAAATTTCTTCCAAAACCGATCACGAAATTCTCCAAACTGACCTAAGCCAACTCCAAACATGGTCAGACAAATGGCAGATGGAATTTAATGTATCTAGATGTGTCCACCTTCCAATAACAAACAAAATTAAACCCAGCCCACACAGGTACTCGCTTTCTTGCCAGCCATTATCCACTGTATCCAGCCACTCATATCTCGGAGTGAAATTGGATTCCAAATTAACCTGGACAAATCACGTCACTGACATAACTTCAAAATCTTCAAAATTTTTAGCCATGATTAAAAGAACTCTTGGCCCATGTAAACCCGAAGTTAAACAAACAGCCTACAACATGCTAATCCGGCCAAAACTCGAGTACTCTTCACCCATATGGAATCCCCACACCTTTTCATAAGTTAAAAGCCTTGAAAGAGTGCAACACTCTGCTGCCAGATTTGTTAAAAATGATTACAGACGGAACACAAATCCAGCAGATCTAATTATTGCCCTTGGATGGCCAACCCTCGAACGAAGACGCATCATTAAACAAGCCACAACCTTCTACAAAATTCTAAATAACATTATTGAGATCACCCCCCCTCCAGGCCTACTAACCCACTCTCGAACCCATGGACAATACATAGCCCCCAGGTGTCATATAAATGCAATGGTCTTTTCATTTTATCCCCGAGCCATTCGCATATGGAATATGATTCCACCAAAAATTACCAACATAAAAAACCCAAAATCATTTCAAGAAGCTATTATGGAACTCCCTTTCACCACACCTCACCTAAACTGCCTTTAAAACACAGTGTTCAGCGTAAACTTATCCACGGTGTGGGTATGGAGACACAGAGGTCTAGATAGATTTGGTGGTAAAACTACCAAATATTTCTCCATTTTAAAATCATATTTAATTATTCTGTAGGTTGTACACCCATCGCTATTGCAAATATTACTACCCCACTTCTGATGATACTGGTCAGTAAGTTTTAATTTGACAACCGCTTTAAACCATTTAAGATTCACTATTTCTTGATTCAGCCACACATTAGATAGGCCAATGTTATTTAAAATGTATTTAATATGAGGAATCCAGGGGGATTCAAAGATATTTTTAACATATAATTGATATAATAATTTATACGTAATGCAAGACAGTTTTTAGATTCCTTTCCCGTCAATAGTTTCCACAAAAAATTCAACAATCTACTGTTTATTTTAATATTTAGTGGAAATTGCCCAAGTTCTCCATAAACCATGGAAGTATGTGTTCTATTTTTTACCCCAAGTGAAATTTAAAGAAATTTCTTATGTAGCTTTTCAATTAACATAATATTTTCACATCCCCATACTTCACATCCATATAACAAGATTGGGCATGTAAGGGAATCAAATAGTTCTAACTGGATATCAACAGGAAGTTTTAGCTTCCTAGCTTTAGAAATTAAACATAACATTGCTTGGTTTGCCTGTTCATATACATGTCTGATTGCTTTAGAAAATCTACCATTATAGTTAAAATTAATTCCTAGATATTTATACTTATCTACAATGGCAAGCGTATTTGGTCCAAATTTAAATTCCGGCAATTTTCTAATCTTACCCCTTGAGAATACTCACACATTAGTTTTGGCAGTATTAACATGCATTTTCAAAGTTTCGCAATAGCTAAATAGGGTGTCAAGTGTAGATTGTAACTGAGTAGGTGACTCTGCTAATACAATTGTATCATCAGCATAGAGCAACACAAAAAGCTTTAGATACACAACAATGTCCTCTTTTTCAAAAATGTTTCCATTAGACTAGAAATGTAGGTTAACCCCCCCATATGCATTTGACAGATGTGTTTCAAGATCATTCAAAAATAATGCTAACATTAGTGGTGACAAATTTTCGCCTTGTCGAACTCCAATATTGCATGTGAAGAAAGGTGACAAATGTTTTGTAAATGTATTCATAATACATGATTTGGCTTCATTATATAAGTTAAATATAACAGTGAAAATATTTCCATCAATATTATTTGATAATCATTTCAACCATAGGAATGTTCTGTTTACAGTGTCAAAAGCCTTTCTGTAGTCTACAGTGGCACAGTATAAGTGCTTCCTTTTATTTAAGTATAAATCAATTACATTTTTCAAGACAAATACATGATCCACTGTGGAATAATCATGCCGAAATCCAGTTTGTTCTTCCCCCATTATTCCCAATTCGTCAATATATTCAGTTAACCTATTATTAAAAACAGATGTGAAAAATTTGCAAAAGCAACTGAGCAGTGTGATCCCTCTGTAGTTGTCTGGGTTAGTTACAGGACCCTTATTTTTATAAATGGGCAAGATAATACCCATGGCCCAATCTTTAGGAATATGGCCAGATTTTAATATGACATTAAACAATTTAACATACACAGAGATCATACAATCCCCAGAATGTTTTAGGAACTCATTTAGAATTAGGTCCAACCCACATGCTTTATTGTTTTTAACTTATGCATAGCCTTACTTACTTCCTCAGCTGTAAACATACTATTTAAAAAGTATTATTATTATTGTTTGCAAAATTTTCATAATCATAGTCATTCTGATCCTCCTCCTCACTAAAACTTAACTTCTTACAGTGTTCAAAAACAGTTTTAGTATTAACTGTATTGAATTCTTTACCTTTGTCACCTTTCGACTCAATAATAATTTTCCGCCAGTAGTCCTTTGGAAGAGCTGGAGGTATGTTATTTTTAATTGAGTTTTTTTCAGAATTTCTGATGGTCTTGTTTTCTTATAATCAGACAAAACGTTAATATGGCCACCAATGCCATAATGCCCTTATGAAAATATACCATGGTATCCCATAGTGTACCATGGTATTTACCATGGTATATCATGGTATTTACCACGGATTACCACAGTTTACCTGTTTCAAAACACCATGGTATACCATGCATTTACCATGGTCTATTTTTATAAGGTACCTATAGCTCACACAATAAGCCGACATTTGGACAGTAATTACCATAGGTTTTAGTTCTCTGAACAGCCACGGCAACATGTTGTCGCTGCTGACAGGGTGAAGCATCCTGGCAGTCTTGTGAAAGCGGCGAGGTGCAGAAACGACTTATTAGCATTCCAGAGCCATAACTTTGGTCTGAGCACCAGACATCGGTTTGGCGTGTACTCTGGTAGACAGGGAATCAGACAGGCATGAACGTAGACTGAGTTTTGTTTGCTTTAACCCTATACACTCCCCCTATTTGAGACTGATTTTAATATAATTCGTTTATGCCACCTTTAAACAAACACTAACAATGCAATACCAACACATTATATATGGTTGGAAAGATAAAACTCTACTCTATCCCACTGCGATAATTTGGGCACTCTTATCAGTGACATTTGACCTTGACCTACTTTTCAATCAAGGCCATAAGTATCGAGTAGTGTAACTTTATATGAAACCATAATGATTTACTAATTGAATCTTCTAGTTAGAAAGCTTTTGGATATTTATTATGATAGCTCATGAAAATACCTTTGTCATGATATATAACACTTGTATATGCTATCTTTATTAGATATTTTATAAAATGACTACTGCGCCTCGGCATACTGGGTCTAGGCTGAGGACTGGTTTGGTGTTGCTGTGACTTCACATTTTCCTGGACTACTCCATTTTCTTGATCTAAATGGAATAGAAGAAAAATCTGTAAACTTTCTAACAGTTTTGAAGGCATTTCTATGATAAAATAAATGATTTACTAACTGGCCATATCTAACTGCCATGGCATGGATGTACCATTTGATTTCAGTAAATCCTTATTATTTCAATCATTTCTCACACAATAGATTGACATTTTTGCTGCAGACAATAAGACTATGACTTTAGCGTTTAATTCATACATTTTCTCCATTCACGTCAGAAAGAAATGGGTAAAGAAATGAGTCAGAAACTGAGGAAGTACATTCAATGACAATGTAAACACAAACCTGGAAGTGGTTGTGACATTCCCACACTCGCTCAACTGGGGTATGTCTTGAGACTTGATCATACAAAACTGTTAAAATAGAAAATTTGATATAATCCAATCATTACTTTGTAAAACTAACATAATCTATTTCAGTTTTGGTCAAAATCAAGGTAAAACTGGGTCCGTAAAACTTAGGTCTAAATCGGGATCTAACCCCTCATTGATCAATTCTTCTTCGTTGGTGTTAGGCACTTCAACAAAATCCGCTGAGCAGCGTGCCAAAAAATCGTGTCAGTTTATCTGCGCCGATTCTCGGCACCCGGGTTCTCCTTTTGTTTTACATCCTGTATTGTCGGCTGTTTCCGTTCCTTTCTGTGACTTACGGCGTCAGATTGGACAACAGTAAGTTCCTTTTCATGATCGTCTATTTTTGATAAAAATTTAACCAAAATTAAGGTGAAATACATCGATTAGACGACATTGGTGTATTTCTGGTGTAAGTTTAGCAGACAAAGCTATTTATGACTCCATCCATATGTTTGTGACTACTTCTAGAGGTCTTAGTTAGTCTGTGTACGAAATATTTTCCCGCTACGCGAATGCACATGGGTGTTTTTGAGCTTCCCTAGTTTGTGAAATTTTACCAGATTTTGATTCTTGGAGTTGGAGAGCGAGATCAATTTAACCAAAATCATGACTTATTTACATTTGTATGATTTTAATTCATTATAAATAATACAAAGCCAATATTTGTTTGATATTTGTTTTGTAAAACAAATTTTATTAATTATTATTAGTAATGCCACTAATGGTACATTTATATATATATATATTTTTTTACCTTTTAATTTTGTATATCTATATTACTATAATATCAAATAGTATATTTACATAATGCATATTGCATGTATTCTTTTGTCTAAAATAAAATATTGATTGATATTGATTAAACTTGTTGGGCCTAAGTTAGTAGACTAATGAAATTATTATGTAATTTTTCAATGATTGAAAAAAACTACGCAAGAGATATTCTAAATCACTAGTTAATAATTAATTAATCGCTGTACTGAAGTAAACTGCACGTGCAGGAAATTACAAAATGTCAGAATATATAATAAATTGTGTTATATTTATGCAATGACATTGTTTAAAAAACAATTTAGCACTCTATATGGAAAACCAACTAGTATATATTTATCCAATAATTATTTTACCATAGTCAACATACAAGACTATTTTCGTGTTTTTCGGCAGGGAAAGAAAGCCTTGGCTCTGCCAAAATTACACAAATATCTTTATAATCTGCACGCATTTTCATTACCGTATCATTTTTATTCATGATCAGACGTACCATCTTGTTAATTACGATTCTCTTCACATTACATTACAGCAAATCCGTCAAAACTGAAGATTATTTGCTTCTAAGGGTGATAATATTAGTAAAATTTGTGTCCCTCCCAAATACGACATGGCTATTTAGTCAAAGTAACAATTCACACACACACACATCTCTATAAATTGCAATATATCCACTTATCAAGACATTTCAAATTTATTGTAACTCAAAGAGCAAAACCCTATATAATAGTATGAGTGAACAATAGGGATATAACATCAGCAATAAAGCACGAAAACAATGTGCACGTATAGAAAAGTATTCGTGCATGTTATGCATATTCTTCAGTCTTCAGTTCATTAATACATACAGCCCCTTTTGGGGCTAACATGATGTAACATGTTATATATTAGCATCATTATGTAATATACATTGTGTTTTATCTT